>CABHPH010123024.1:0-11565 GCA_902168325.1 Peromyscus nudipes
GCGCTCATGGATGCGCCAGGCGCCAGGGGCATGCATGCACGACGGGGGCGGCCCCCCGAAGGCTCTCCATCGAAGGCAACATCGCTGTGGGCAAATCCACCTTTTCCACCTTTGTGAAGTTACTCACGAATAATACTCACCCAGAGTGGCAAGTGGCTACAGAACCTGTAGCAGCATGGCAGAATATCCAAGCTGCTGGCACCCAAAAAGACAACACTTCCAAAGGTCATGGAAACTTGCTAGAAATGATGTACCAAGAGCCAGCGAGATGGTCCTATACATTCCAGACGGTTTCCTTTATGAGCCGTCTGAAAGTGCAGCTGGAGCGCCTTCCAGGGAGACTCCTACAGGCAGAGAAGTCAGTGCAAATCTTCGAGAGGTCTGTGTACAGTGACAGAATCTTTTTGAAAATGGCTCCCTCAGTGACATCGAATGGCACATCTATCAGGACTGGCATTCTTTTCTCCTGCAGGAGTTTGCAAACCGGCTCTTGTTACATGGCTTCATCTATCTCCAGGCTTCTCCCCAGGTTTGTTTGGAAAGACTGTACCAGAGGGCCAGAGAAGAAGAGAAAGGCATTGAGCTGGCCTATCTTGAACAGCTGCATGGTCAGCATGAAGACTGGTTTATTCACAAGACTACCAAGCTCCACTTCGAAGCTCTGCAGCACGTGCCAGTGCTGGTGCTGAACGTCAGTGACGATTTCTCTGAAAACGCCGCCAAACAAGAAGAGCTCATGAGACAGGTAAACACCTTTATAAGGAACCTGTAAGCAGTAATTAGACATCCTGACTATGGTCTGGTTCCGACTTTCTGAAGCTAGCAAACGTTGATCTTCCATCCATCCTGCTATGCACATCCACTTGGTCCTCAAGCATCCCCACACTCGGGTGTGTGTTGTCTTCAGTACTGCTGTTGTCTTTTTTTTTTTTTTTTAATCTCAAGCACTTTAAAAATAAAGCTGACGTAAGGTTGTTTTTCTAAAACAACAACAACAACAACAAAACATAAAGCTGGGTACAGCAGCATACACCTGTGGTTCAGAGCCAGGGAAGTGCATAGCTTGCTAGTCAGCCAGTCTAGCTAAATTATTGAGCTCTGCTGATAAGGAAAGACTATGTTATAATAAAAAAGGAGGAACATGGTTAAGGAAGAGACCTGATGCTGAACTCTAGCCTCTGCACAGACACATCCTGGCCTCTGCACAGACTCATCTATGTGCACACACATGTGCACAATATCATGAGTATGTACACACATATAGATATATACAGATACAGATATAGATATAGATGTATACCTAAAAAATCTCCACCTGACAGTATTGTGGGCCTCTGTGATTTGGATTTGTTTAGATATTTTCCTTTGTCATTATACTTCCAGTTATTTTTGTTCTGTTTTACAAACATTTAACTTTTTTTGCACAATTGTTTGTAGAAATAATTTGAAGGATGTAAAATATCATCCACCAGAGAGAATTTAAGTTTAATTTGGCATGTAGCCTTGGGAATTACCAATTTGGGTTCATTCCATTCTAATTTCAGAAACTGAAATTAGCAGCTAGATGCAGTTCCAAAAATGCACGCCCTTCCAGTTTTCTTCATTCTTAGCATTTAGCTATTTAGGTTCCCAACACAAATGTGGATGCTCACCAGCCCTCTTCTCCACACCTTACAGTGACCCAGGATTCCAGTTTTTCCTGTCACTATTCACCATTTTAAAAACTTTCTTATTAGTTCTTTGAGACTTCAAATCATAAGCAAGCTGCTTAGCCATTCTCGATTTCCACAAATAGCCTCTGAAACAAAGCAAGATAAAACCCCCTTTCTGACCCCTAGATGCCCTCAGATCCTAATATTGGCATTCTTCACCATTAAAGGACATTTATTCCCATCTATACTCAGAGGCATTACATTCTTATATCCAATAGGTTATTAGTATTCTGCCCAAATTTCAGTATTCCTTATTCAAAGGGTCGGTCCATTAAGTCAGCTTTGCCCTAAACCTTGAACTTGTGACTTCATCAGAAATTATTCTTTACATGTTACTGACCCTGGTGCAAATCGGCAGACTTCAGCCAAAAGTTGATAGCATAGTCCAGGCTTCTTTTTTTCTTCCACAAACACATTGAAAACACACTGCTTGAGAAGTCACATTGCAACACATTCACTGTCAAAAGTAAATACTGATACAAATGAATTCAGAAGCCATAACATTTGTGTTGGTTGAACATTGCCCAGCTCACACTCATGACTGTGAGTGAATCTAGCACAGTTACAGAAAGACACAGATTTTATAATTTTATATCTTCAAAATTCAACCAAGCAACTCATATTTCCCTTATTTCTACATAGTTCCTTTTCATTAATGCTGTCTCTACCCTTAACCACTGCCTTTTTGGGTCAGTGTTTTGAGCAATTTGTCAACCAACCCTCACAATTCACAACTCCTGGGAGTCCACTTTGACATCTAAGTAGTAAAGCTAATCTCTGGTATATTTTCTCTGTTGTTACTCCATCATCTTTGATAAGTATCACCTACAGGAGTCCATCTAACATAATTAGATAGGCCTTCCAACTCCATGGTCCTTCAGTCATGTGATCCTCTAGGGATAGGATATACACCTCTATGCTCAATTTCCAAATTGTGTTGTCAGACAATTAATTCTGTGTTTGATTCAAAATTAAAATTTGCTGAAAATTATCTTACATTAAAGAGAAACAGTTTTTAAAAGCATAACAAAATGTAAAAACACAAGAAATAATCTGAGCCTGTGACACACTCAGGAGACTGAGCAAGACTTTGAATTCGAGGCTGCTTATTCTACAGAGAGATCAAGGAAGCCTGGGCAACTTCATGAGAGCCTGTCTCAAAGTAAAAATTTAAAAATGAAAAAGAGGAGCACTTGCCCATCATGAACAGAGTCCTGAGTTCAACCCCCAGTCCTGTACCAACATACACAAATACACACACACACACACACACACACACACACACACACACACAAATTAAAGAAAATTGGGAGGACATTTAAGTCAGAATTGTAAGACCTTCAGACCATGTGAAAGATAAAGAGGAAGAGACCTGGAGAAGGCAGAGTTTTGGTTGTCAAGCAGAAAGAATCAGAAATTGTGTCCCCATCCAGTACAGATCAGATAAATTTTTTCTCAGTAGTATGTAGTTTTTATCTTTCAGTTGTGAAATTCAAATGGAGTACATCAGTTGAAGGTAGGGAGAAGTACTGAATTTTTTTCAGTCTTCTATTTGCAGAATTCATTTTGATAAGGGAATGAAAGGAAATGTGGGAAAGGGAAATGTGTGAAGGAGGAGAGACTAGGAGCAGATGAATCACTCTTGCTTAGTAGCTTTAGTACTAAGTACAATTTTCTTCCCTGAGGGAACCTGAGTACATGATTCTAAAAATAACCTCTAATGGAGCAATTGGGCAAAGCCATCACTGTCATTTTATAAGGACATAATTGAGCTTATCATTTTAAACACACTAAATGGTTTTTAAAATTTTTATTTGTTTAGAAATGACTTGCTTAGACCATTATTAATTCTAGAAATATAAGATAGCCTTGTTTACTTGGTGATAACTTTGAAGAAGAAATGAAAACATCTAATGAATTGAAGCTCTTCATGTTTTCTTCATTTCCTCCAAATCCAATCCTCCACACCCATTTCTAGCTCTGCAGCATATCACCTGCTGCAGCCTTCCTTCTTCCCCTTCCTCTGTCTCCAGCAGATCACATAGATTTCCTCCAATCTGCCTTCCCCCAATCATCGTTTTATATCAGACCCCAACTCAGCAGTCTTTCCCTGGGAACTATGAGACCACTCTGGCCAGGGAAACAGGTAGGCTAACCACAAATCTTCATCTATCACTCCTCTCCTCCAAATCCAACCCCACAGTCTCTTTTCCAGCTCTGCAGCAGACCACCTATTGTGGCCTCTCCTCACTCTCTGTCTTCTTTCATAAAGGACTAAGCAGATACTGATGGAATATTCTGCCCTTCTAGCTAAGCCCCATTCCTAAGTGTCAGCACACAATACCTAGAGACACATTTTACTAGAAACCACAATGGCCATACCTATCAGGATTCCAGAAAAATTTCTTACCAGGCAAAACACAACCACAATGTTCTTGTTAAGAAACAAAGAGGGCAACAGAAACCAAGGAATAAAGCACCTACCCAGCCACCAAAAGATCAGATATCAGCACCTAGGATTATAGACTTCTCAAGCCTCGACACCAGTGTCAAAACAATATCAATAACAAAAAGGACAATATGTCTCCACTAGAGCCCACTATCACAGTAGGTCCTGAGTATTGAAGCACAAGAAAAAGACCTTAAAATAGCCTTTGTAAACATGACAGAGGCACTTAACAAGGAAATGAATAAAGTCCTTAAAGGAATCTATGAAAACGTAAACAAGCATTGTAAGGAAATGTATAAAACCATTCAAGACCTGAGAGTGGATATAAAATCAATAACGAAAATCCATACTTATGGAAATCTGGAAATGAAAAATTTAGGAAGCTGAACAGGAACCTCAGAGGAAAGCCTCACCAACAGAATGTAAGGGATGGAAAAGAGAATCTCAGGCATTGAGGACTAGGTAGAAGAAAGGGATACCTTGGTCAAAGAAAATGTTAAATATAAAAAAGAAAAATCTCCTGACACAAAACATATGGAAAATCTTTGACACTATGAAAACACCAAATATAAGAATAACAGGAATAGAAGACGGAGAATAAACCCAGGTTAATGGTACAGAAAATATTTTCAACAAAATCATAGAAGGAAAATTCTATAACCTAAAGAAGGAGGTGCCTTTCAACGTACAAGAAGCATACAGAAGACCAAGTAGACTGGACCAGAAAAGAAATTCTCCACAGCACATGATAGTCAAAACACTAAATGTACAGGACAAAAAAGAATACTAAAGTCATAAAAGAAAAGGACCAAGTAACATATATCTGACTTCTCAATAGAGAATCTAAAAGCCAGAAGATCATGGACAGATGTTCTACAGACTCTAAGAGAGTACTGATGCCAGGCCAGACTATTATATCCCATAAAACTTTCAATCCCAATTGATGGAGAAAATGAAACATTTCATGTTAAAACTAAATGTAAGCAACATCAATCTACAAATCCAGTCGTACAGAAGGCATTAGAAAGTAAACTCCAAACTAAAGACATCATACACAAGAAGACACAAGGAATAAATAATCCCAGACCATCAAATCAAAAGATGGGAAATACAGATGCAGACAGACAGACACACAGACACACAGAGAGACAGACAGATAGACAGACAGACAGACAGACACACACACACACACACACACACACACACACACACCCAGTACCACAAAACAACAGGAATCAACAAACATTGTATATTGATATCTCTCAACATCAATGGTCTCAAGTCCTTAAGAAAAAGATGCAGACTAGCAGAATGGATGAGATAACAGGATCCCTCTTTCTTCTCTATCCAAGAAACATAACTTTTAACATCAGAAATAGACATCACGTTAGGGAAAAGGATGGAAAAAGATATTCCAAGCAAATGGACCTAAGAATCAAGCTGGCTGTAGCCATTTTAATATCAGACAAAATAGATTTCAAACTAAAAGTAATCAGAAGAGATAGGGAAGGACAGTACATACTTATCAAAGGCAAAATTCACTAAGAGGACATTTCAGTTCTTAACATCCATGCCCCATATGCAATAACATACAAGTTTGTAAAGGAAAAATGGCTACAGCTTAAATCACATATTAACCCTCACACTGATAGTGGGAGCCTTCAATATCCCACTTTTTAGCAAAGACAGATTCCCCAGACAAAAATTAAAGAGAGAAATGCTAGAACTAACAGATGTCATAAACCAATGGACCTAATAGATATTTACAGAACATTTCACACAAAAACAAAAGAATACACCCTCTCAGCAGTATATGGAACTTTCTCCACTGTCAGGGTCCAGTGTTGGGGTTCAGCCCTGACCTATTGAAGGGTCCCTTGAAGGGGGGAGTGAGGAGCTGAGAAGTAATAGGAAGAAATATGGACATAGAGAGAAAGACAGAGCCACAGGATAGCTTCAGGAGGGCCCTGGGTCAATACCCAGCAGCCTCAAGTTTATTTATAATGGGCTTTTTATACACTAGCAAGGGGAGAGGCAAAAGACCTCCCCTTTTCAAGATCAAAGCACAACGTACAACCAAGTGTAGACCCTTCAAAAACCTGGTAACTACACCACAAGGCAAAGCATCTTGCAATTAGGCCTTGAAATATAAGACACCTGGTAACCATGATTTTGCACCCTATTATGCAATCTTGGAGAGCAACATAAACTCTGATTCTCTGACCTTGAGTAAAACCACAAGTTGGAATCTTTGTGGGCTCCCACATTCCACATACTTGGACACAAAGCAAGTCTCAACAGATAAAAGAAAATTGAAATAACACACTGCATACTATCAGACCACCACAGATAAAAATTGGATATCATCAACAACAGAAACAACAGAAAGCTTACAAACTCATGGGAACTGAATAACTCACTACTGAATGGAAAAATAGGCCAAGAAAGAAATTAAGAACTTCTAGAATTAAATGAAATACCCAAACATACTCAAACTTATGGGACACAATGAAGGCAGTTCTAAGAGGTAAGTTCATGGCACTAAAAGCCTAACTAAAATACTGGAGAGTTCTCATATTAATAACTTAATGATACACCTGTAATCTCTTGAACAAAAAGAAGAAGTAACATCTGAAAGGAATAGATGGTAAGAACTATCCAAACTCAGGGCCGAAATTAATAAAATAGAAACAAACAAAACAATACAATACAAAGAATCATGGGAAAAAAAGAGTTGGTTCTTTGCGAAAATCAATCAGATTTTCAAACCCTTATCCAACTTAACTAAAAGGCATAGAAAGAAGAACTAAATGAACAAAAGTAGAAATGAAAGGGGGGCATAGCAATAGACACTGTGGAAAGCTAGAGAATAATAAGAATATACTTTAAAATTCTGTACTCTATCAGAAAATTTAAAGGTAATGAATAATATTCTTGATACATACCACTTACCAAAGTTAAATCAAGATCAGATAAACAATTTGAACAGACATGTGACCCCTAATAAAATAGAAGCAGTAGTTAAAAGTCTCCTAATCAAAAAAATACCAAGGTGATGTTAGTGCAGAATTCTAACAGACTTTCAAAGAAGAGTTAACATCATTACTCCTCAAATTATTCCACAAAATAGAAACAGAAAGACTATTGCCTAATTCATTTTACAAGGCCACAGGTACCTTGATCCCCAAACTACATAAAGACCCAACAAACAAAAAGAATTACACAACAATTTCCCCTATTAACGTAGATGCAAAAGGTATGAATTAGGGCATGGGGATTGCTTAGTGGTTAGAGTGCTTGTCAAACAAGTATAAAAACGCAAATTTGGGTCACTAGTACCAACCTAAAGCTAGGTGTAGTAGACTTTGCAATCCAGTGCTTTACTAGTAAGCTAAAGACAGGAGAATCCCCAGAAATTCATATTAATAAATACTGTGATATCTCGTCATTTTATCTATCTGTCTGTCTGTCTCTCTCTCTATTATCTATCTAGATCTGTGTATCTATGTATCTATCATCCATCTATCACTTAATTATCTATCTATCTATCTATCTATCTATCTATCTATCATCTATCTCTATCTCTGTCTATATATGTATGTATGTATGTATCTATATATCTATGTGTGTATGTATGTATGTATGTATGTATGTATGTATCTATCTATCTATCTATCTATCTATCTATCTATCTATCTATACCATAGCCCAGATGTTAACCCTAGAGTGTGTATACTTATATTTATAGTTTCTCGTATTAAAAATTCTGTAACAAGTATCTAAGTTAACTGCAACCCTTCACAACTACAAACAAATAGACCTTTTCTCCCCTTCAAATGGAAAGAAAAGTCATTACAAGAATGTCTGGCCACTGGGAAAGAAGTCAAGGCATAAAATACAAACTAAAATACACTGTAAAAAAATTGTGGATGAGTACTTGAACCACTTGGAAGGGCATAACAAATGTGTACATACGGTGGCACAAAATCAATTGATTAATCAAAGCAGAGAAAAACAATAACTTATTCTTTGACGGTTCTGTAAGTGTATATAACACATTCTGCTCACACTTATACTCTACTCTTTCTTATCCTCCTCCCATGCCTCCCAGCAACCTGCCTCCCAGCAAGTTGCCATTCCACTTTCATGTCTTTTCTTTTGTTTTATTTTAATTTATGATCCATTGGGATTAAACTTGGGTGCCTATATGGGCATGGATGTGAGGCTATCCCCTGAGGCATGGGTAACTCACTAGTGGCTACATCACCGAGGACAAAGACTTCCTCTACCTCAGCAGCCCTTGACCATTTTCAGCTCTCTGGGTGGTACTCCATGTTCTCTCCTCGTCTACAACCAAAGGCTTAGGGCTCAGGCTTGTGTAGACCTTACAGAGACAATCACAGCTGCTGTGAGTTTATGAATCCCTAACCACATCTTACTCAGAGGACAGGGTTTAATAGCCTTCTTCTATATCTTCCAGTTTTTACATGCTTTCTGTTTCTACTTCTACAATGTTGCCTGAGCCTTGCGGGGAGTGATAATGCTGTTCAATTTAAGGCTGAATACACAAGAGTTACTTGTGTCAGCACCTTGACCAGCCATCAGTCTGTGCATTCATGACCATTGCTGCAAAGAGAAGCTTCTTTGACTATGCTGAGGATAGCACTAGTCTCGGAGTCTCTGGTTTACACTCTCACTGCTGCTTTGTACCTGGGGCTCTTCTGAAAAATTTAAGGTGGAATTACAGCCTTTAAAGTACCTCTTTTCCAAATAAATCAGAATGCTATATAAAATTGCTTGCAGGGGGTGAAAATCAGTTTTACAATGATTTAGTTAAGGAGGTTTGAAGTCTTGGACTGGATCACCAGCACCACAAAAAGTAATCCTTTCTATTGCTGTTGCATGAACTTTCTCTAGGGAGATGAGAACAAATTCCTACTCAACCCAGATATGGCACTAGTTCTAGATAAAAAAAAAAACAAAAAACAAAACAACTCTACCCAAGTGTACCTTGATGAGCCAATGGGTTTATTGGGTTTGCTTACAGGAACAAGTGCTAGGCTTTAATTTTAGACCATGTATCAACCAAAAGTCCCACTCCAGCCTGGGAAATGATATCCTGAAATCTGCATAGATGGTGTATCCCCTTCAGTTAATTTTCCACTTACTTTATACTATAGTATCTCCCAAAATCACTGGGACTGGGGCAAGATTACATACAGCTGGAGTGTGGTGGTGTTGAGCAGTAGGAAGTGAATGGTTAGAACTTCAGGTAAGGGTCTAATGCTTCACATCAGCTCCCACTTTTGTGATGGAGTTCCAGCTGTTGGGATATTAGGAGGGTACCCCGAAGGGAGTCACAGGTGTCTGATGAGTATGGTAACTCATGTATACTTACTTAAAGGACAGCATTCCACAACAATTTTCAATGAAATAATAAAGAACCCAAGAAAGGAGTACTTTCACTCAACTGAAAGTCAAATTTCAAGTTATATGTTGAAAAGTAAATCTCTCTGAATGTTAAAGTTATATTGATCTACAGAGTAATACATGAAAATAGAAGATTGCCAGCACTACAGAAACACACATGGAAACCCCATGTTTCATCATGAACGTTGGAGGGCTGTAGAAATAGGGCCAGTGAATTTTTGGTCCTTAATACAAAACTCTGATAAAAATGTCATATACACATTCACACACAAGCTGTCACAGACTCTATCCCATTCCATTTCATAAGATCAGCTGACACTGCTAAGAGAGGAATGGGAAAGAAGAATGAATGTGACTCTGACAGCACATTTTCTTACTAGTGACTGCCTAATAACTTTAGCACTTCCCTAGAGAAAATATTGCCATATAAGAAAATCTCGTGCATGTCTTCATCTACCCATCTATATATAATTGCCCATATATATATTCATGCTTAAATTAACAATACTGTAAGCATATACTGTACATGTAGTTGTTTAAATTCTCTCACTATCATAAATACTTGTCTACATAATGACTCACATAAAAAGAACTCTGCTAATTATCATCGTTTAATACAGCTTTGCCAGACATTACAATTTGCCACTCAAATTCATTTTCCACCTTCCCTAACTTCCGTAGATAACAGTAGCAAGGTCTCTTGTCTTCTGGTCTTCAGTGGGTGAATGGGAGGCAATACTGTGGAGGATGGGGTGAAAGAGATCTGGTGTAATTATTCAACCTACCACTTGCCTACTGCCATTGGATTGGTATCAGCTTTGATCTACTGCTGACTGTGATAATTCACGCTAATTCTTGCTGAGCTGTGTGTGCGTTTTGGCAGCAGCACAAGTCTGGTAACCATGTCCTCCCTTTTCCCTTCCAGGCTTCCACGTGGTCAGGGATCTCCACTGGTACTTGCCTTGGGCTGCTTCAACATAGCTATCTGGCATGTTTATGTATCTGCAGAAAGCCTCTGTACTTACTTTTCCTCAACTCAACCATTTGAGTATCCACCTGACAAAACCTGGTACATCATCTTGTATGAATGGAGCTCAAACAGGAAGCCTCACCATTTACCCATTGAGCAATACTCAATCTGGAAATATCACCTCAGTAACACACTGAGCTACACACAAATTGGCTCTGTCATCTCTCTGTAAGAGATATGGTAGCAGTTTTTTTTTTAATCAACCACTTAGACATAGACTCACACAGTATTTTTAACTTTTATGAATTTTGTTGATATATCTTTTGTTACAAAGATACAAAAAGCTAAATGAATACATATTTAAAAGATACTAGTGGGAGACTGGAGAGATGGCTCAGCAGTTTTTAAGTACTGGCTGATTTTTCAGAGGACCCAGGTTCAGTTTCCACCCCCACATGGCAGCTCATAACCATCTTCTGTAACTCCAGTTCCAAGTAATTTGATTTCTTTTTCTGGCCTCCACAGGCACCAGGTATTCACATGGTACACAGACATATATCCTCCCAACCCCCCCAAATATGTGCATATATATGTATGTATAGATATATATATCTACTATACACACATATGTATATATACATAATATACTCAACATGTACATTTATGTATATGCACGGATGTACATACAGATATACATATACATATGCCACTAAGGGCTACTAAGATGACTCAGCGGGTAGAAAGCTCCTGGTGCCAAGCTTGATGAGCTGAGTTCTATCCCCGGGATCCTCATGGTGGAGGGAGAGAACCAGCTCCCAAGTGTTGTCCTCTGCTCTCCACATAGTTGCTGTGGTGTATATCTACCCATTGCTCTCACAAAGGTAATAAAAATAAAAAGATATATTTTATATGCAAAAGCTACCGCTAAGTGGGAAGCCCTGAGTTCAATGCTCTGTGCAAAACAAAACAAAACAAAACAAAACAAAACAAAACAAAACAAAACA
>CABHPH010123025.1:448-25019 GCA_902168325.1 Peromyscus nudipes
GACAAAAGTAACTAAGTTACTAAAATAAATCACTATTTACTCTCCTACTGAGGTTGAGGTCTTATCACTTCACAGTCCAGTGGTATCTCATTTTGCAGTGCTATTAATTTCATATCACAGATGTGTCTCACTGCTCTGGCAGGACTTCTCCATGAAAATTCACTTTGGGGGCTGCATTGTTTGACATTTTAACCCAATAAAGACTTGACCTTTTTTATTGTCTAGGGCCCCTTAATTATAGCTGTACATATATACCATTACTAACATGCTGTCAGCTAGTTATCCAGCTGCCTGTACTAAGATTGCCACTGTATTGGGCAGAAGAGGCATAAACGACCTTCTGGCCGGCCTCCTATGTTTTCGGTTGTCTCACTGGAGTGTTCAGAAGCGCTGACGTTTTAGATGTCCACTTGACATTTTACCTCTTGTCCATGCTCTAGGAGTCTAACCCATTTTGCTCTTCATTTCTGAGGACTAATGCAGGAAAATTCGTACATAATTGAATAAAACAATTTTCTGTTTGCACAGTACTTCCTTGACCTAAGAATTGGAGCTTGGGACATGCCATAGTCTGGTTGTTGTTCCTTAAGCTATCTAATTGTTTCTTATGTAAGACACTTAAAGCATTTGTAAGTGCAATTACTTAAAGCATGTCTAGTTGTTCCTCTAGTATCCCAGTGAAGTAGGTACATACTACTTTAGATGGGGATTTTAATTTGATTGTTAACAAATACACAAGTTTCTATTTTGTTCATAAGAATTCTTAATACAAAGAAAAATTAGTGCCTTCTTAATGTACAGGTTGTTTTTGAGCGGGGAGGCTAGGGATTGAGCCTCGCCTTAAGCATGTTAAACAAGCATGCTACTACTGAGCTAAATTGGATGTAACTTTTATTTTACTTCTACTTTTAAGACAGGGTAGCCTTGACACAGGCTAGCCTTGACTCGTTCTTTAGCTCAGGTAGGCCTTGAAATTGTGGTCCTTCTGCTTCAGACTTCTAAGTAGTGGGGATTATAGGACTGCACCACCAGGCCCAGCTCCCAAATCTCTTCTACCCTGCAACATCTTCTTAAGTCATTGTTTATTAGTAGTAACAAAAATCTCCATGAAAAGATGAACGATAGAACCCTGACAGTATTTAAACCTGTAGTTTTTGAGCCCTTTCTTTTCTTACTAAATAGAACCAAAATACATTTTATTCAACAGTTTTCAACTTGAAAATTAAATAAATTACAATGAGCTGAAACTAATGTTATTGAACATATTTAGTGAGTTAGCTTTGAAATACACTTAAGTTTCCAGGGATCTTAAAAACAACCTTTAGAACCTCAGGTTACTCTGCCTGCTTACCTATCCGGTGATGTGCTAACTCTTGCTCCTGATCTTTCCCCACCTCTCTTAATCGTCGTTTCTTTATGTTTACATCTGGTAGTAAATTACATGGAAATTTTAGAAGTGCAGGTTTTGAGATATCTTAATGTCAGATATAGTCCAAGCCTGAAAGCAATGGCACAGTCCCCACTGGTAGTAGATTAGTCATACTATTGAGTCCTAAAGATGAAGGGAATGACTGTTCTCTGAGCTCTACTTACACATTAGAGTCTGCAGGAACCCCTCTAGGGTGGAGATCATCGGGATGGGACTTCTCTACTTGTTGCTCTTGGGCAACACTAGACTCTGCTCACCCACTCCTTTCTTGGTACTTAAGGTGCTTCTCTGTAGAGCCTCTGTCTCTTGTCCTTCCACAGTATCTTCTTTCTCCTTTCTGTTTTTAGTCTTTTCTTCTCTGGTCTTCCTTTTCTGAGGTTCTCAGCCTGCTTTTCAGTTATGTAGTTTGACTTAATTTTATACTGTAAAGTGTTTCAGCTCTAACTAGAATAAACCAGATGAAAGGAAAGCTTTTGTATTAGTCTTAGGATATACCATAAACAAGTCAAAAAGACATTCTTAATTACCAAGGTGACAGCTCTGTTTGGAGAATCTCTGCTTGGAGCTATTTTGTAAAGACTCCTTTTATCCTTGTTAGGGAGTGTCTAGTCCTAAAGGCAGAGAAGGAGGAACTTTAATTCTTCAAGAACAGTTTGATAAAGGAGGGAAAAAAAACCCAGTCCTGACTTATCTGATGTTACAGTCAGCTTTCTCTCTGCTCTTAACATCTAATTACCTCATCCATTTTTGAGACACTTGGTAACATATATCTTCATACATTATTTTACTGAGAATCAAACATTTCTTCAGGTAGATCAGGCTTAGTGTGAGGAGAGTGGTGATGCAGAGCAATCGCCTGAAACCCTCTGTGGGGAGTAAGAACAGCAAAAGAAAGAGCCATGCTGAAACTTTAGCCACAGGTACAACAGTGGGCTGACGACAGATCCTTCAGGCAGGGGCAGCACCTTCCTCATAGTGACTTTGAATCTCTGAAGCTTTCTTCATGCAAGTGTTTAAAATGACTTTTAATGTCATGATGAGGAACATTTTTATCTATGTATTTTTCTCCAACACATGCAAACCACTTTTAAATATCTTTGGTAAGGATAATTCAGAATTTTATTTGAAGTTAACCAACAAACTTGAATTATATTTTACCTACTTTATTATCTTGAGCTTTGAAATCTCCAGTAGATTTGATACCAGATAATACTTTGAGCCAAGTGGAGTTTCACCCATTTACTCTAATCTTGCAAGCTGTAGAATTACACCAAGTCAGTACATATCCATTAAATATTCTTCAGTTCAGGAAGGGTCTTTGAACTTAATCATTTTGATAACATCATTGAAATAATTGGCACTTGCTTACAACAAAATAAGAAATTAGTACTGTTTTCCATTTGTCTTTAATAGGATTATACTAATGATTTTAGATCAGACAAGGACAATTCAAATACACAAAAGAGAATAAAGTAGGCTAGGTACAGAACAATGAAGAACACCTGGAACTATAGCTCAAGCTCACATTATTTGGCCAAAGAGAATACATCATCAGTCCAAATTCAGCTAAAGCCTGCAGAGTCTGGCCTTTGACTTAGAGAGAACAAGGACATATAATTTTGTGGAGGGATATTTGGAAATGAGGAGATGACTTAATCATGATAAATTGCTATGTTTGTGTTTTAGAAGTCCATATTGCAAAAGCTGCATTTCTGATGATTACAGAAACAAGACTCTGCTGGAAGAGTGTAATTACACTTGAAAGCATCAAATGGCATTTTTCCAAGCATAGTCCATAGACAGTTTTCATCAGAATAATTTGGGGCAGGGAGCAATCTCAAAACTTATTAGAAAGCTACAAAAATAAAAACTATGAGATGGCCAGATGTGGTAGCACATGCCTATAATCCAATAATGGGAACTGAGGCAAGATGACCTCTAGTTTGAATCTAACCTGGACTATATCAAAAGGTCCTATCTCAAAACAAAAAGCAGATAAGAAAAACAATAAACAACAACTTGTGAGCTAATAACATACACATATAATTATATATTACTGAGATGAGGAATTGAAAGGTTAGAAATAAACCCATGAAGTTGAGGGCAGTTGATTTTAAACCAAGGTGCCAAGGCAATTAAATAAGAAAATATTAGCCTCAAAGAAAGATTGCTGGATAACTGGATATTGACATATAAATGAGTAAAATTGCACCTGTACCTCATAGTATACATACAAATGAATTCAAAATAGAGTGAGCAGAGATGTAAATGTAAAAATAAATCTATTATAAATCTTAATAGCTATGGGTGAGCTAATGAGTTCATTTATAAGATATTCATGGTGGCTAGAGAGATGGCCTAGCAGTTAAGAGCACTTGTTGCTCTTCCAAATGACCTGGGTTCAATCCCCAGCACCAGCATGGCAGATCACAACAGTCTGTAACTCAGTTCCTAGAGATCTGGCACCTTCTTCTGGCCTCTGTGGGTACCAGGCAAGCACATTGTGCACAGACATTCATGCAGGCAAAACACTCACACATAATTTTTAAAAAAAAAGACATCCATAGTAGTATCAAAGGAAAGAAAGAGCAATAAATAAGCTGGAAATATATAGTGTGGTGGGTAGAGTACCTGCCTAGTATGTGTGAGGCCCCTAGGGCTCTGAAATTGCTTCCTAGTTTCTCAAGAAACCTGTCTGACAGGAAAGAGTCTTTTAAAATGCAGTCCTAGAGTACTTGTTTCATAAAACCCTCATTTGTTCAGTTACTAAAGTTTGAAGAAATAAGAATTAGCAGCTATATGTGTGCACACATTGAACCATTGAACTGTATTTGAACTAATGAATCCATGCTTTGGTATAATTTCTGTCAAATACAACCACTGCCAAGGATAACTGGGGTAAAATGTTCTGTTCCACACAGGAGTTACTGAGCTGTATAGATGTGATCCTCTCTGTGGAGGAAAGTGAAGAGCAAGATGGAGAAGCAGGGTAGTTGCTAAGCTGTACAGGTGTCGTCCTCTTCATGGAGGAGAGGCAAGAAACTGTACTCCTTTCAGTTCTTTGAATTCATTAGTGTGTCACATTCTGAGAGTTAGGATAATAGTCGAAGGTAATGGATTCAGAGAAATGGAAATGTTGCAGGAGGATCTAGCAGGGATTCTTTGGTTGCGGCATTTTCAGTGTTGATTGTAGGGTAAAGTCATAGTGTGCTGACTTTTTTCAGTGCTTTGTTTGGTCAGATGTTACCATGAGCATATCAACAAAGCCAAGTTGACAGAGAACAGACACACATTCTAACAGCAGAACTTCCTCAGCAATTGTATCTGGATCTGATTTGTTTCACACCAATGCAGGAACAAGTGTGATTGAAAACAGGCATGAGGATTTAGAACGAGTAGAAACCTTTTAGAGTTAGCAGTTTCCAATCCAAGTGAAGGTGGGCCTGCATTTTCCCATTACAAAGTATTTGGGGGCTTATTCAAATGTTCACTTCCATTGAGTTAAAAAATAGTTTATAGTCTTTCATCATGTCCTATTAATATTAATTAAAACATCTCCTTTGAAAGCCTAAAACTGCTCTTTTCCCAAACTAACACAAGATTTAAAAAACCTCTAATTTCAGATATCTTTCTTTGGGTTAGTATCTCATGACTAGACTGGCCTTGAACTTGCAGTGATATTCCAGGTTCTGTGTACCAAGTTGCTGAGATTACAGGAGTGAGTCACCATACCTGGCTTCACAAATAACCATTTTCAAAAGAAGTAGGGCCAGTGATGAGATGGCTAAGCAAGTAAAGGCATTTGCCACCAAGCCTGATGACCTCAGGTTGATCCTCAGGATCCACATGATAGGAGAGAATCTACTTATGCAAGTTGTCCTTTGACCTTCTCACATGAACTGTGGTACCCCCCCCCCTTCCAAAAAGACATGAATGAATGAATGTAAACATTTTTTAGTATATGTGCTGCCAAAGCAAGCATGTAAAAAAAATTTAAAGAGTAATACAGTTTGATACACAATAAGTCTGTATGATGAATACTATTCCCTCTTACTTTAAGTCTATTTCTTTGTTGACAACAAAAATAGATAACCAGGCTTAAAAGGTTTTACACTTAGGTATATTAGAATGGTTTTGTTAAATATAAATGCACTCATATAAGACAGGTGTTTTGTTCAGCTTGGGTCTTGGATTAGAATGGGACTACCTCTTCTTCTCCCTTCCTTAAAATACACATTTTTAATTAAAATATAATTATCATTTCCTCCCTTCCTTTCCCCCTCATGCCCTCTCAAGTTAATGACCTCCCTGTCTTTGATTATTATTGTTACATATATACTCGTATATGTACAAATGTATAAATACAACTTGCTAAATCTGTTTTTTTGTTGTTGTTTTGGGGTTTTTTGGGGGTTGTGCGTGTGTACATGATTTTCAGGGCTGACTACTTTGTGAGGGATGACCAATCTAGGGCTCATCCCTAGGAGAGACTAATTGTCCCGCTCTCAGCGGCCTATAGTTCTTTGTCTAGGAGTTGAATTTCCCCTTCCCCAGCATGTCTTTTGATGTTGGCATTGTTCGGATCACTTCTCCCTTTGATAGGAGCTTCTGTCCATGCTGCTTTGTTTCTAATGGGATCCTCCGTGTCTGGCTCTGAAGCACAGGAATCTGTTTCAATCTTCTTTCTGTCAAATTTTGAGACTTGGGATGCTCTTTCATCTTTTGGGTACATTGGATCAGGCTCAACCCTCTGGCATTATTTTTTGTGCTTTATTTTAGGCCAGTAACATTACTTAGTGGTGGAGACACAGAATTAATAGACATTTTTAGAAGGACTCAGGTTGGAGTGACCAGCTATAAATAAATAGATAGTATGCTGGACTATAGGAGTTCGCATATTCTTGGATGATTTGGGCTTTTTGAGCAAAAATGTCATGAGGTAACTTAGGTTGGCCTGGGACTTGATATCTAGCTCAGCCTGGCCTCAAACTCACACTTCTTCTCTCTCTCATTCCTGAATGCTAGGTTATGGCTGTATATCACCATGCCTGCCTGAGGACTTGCTGTTTTATAAGTCTAAAATAACTAAACATTGGCAGTTCCCTGTGTTTCAGTATTTGAAAACAGTGATGTGTTGGGGATAAGACCCTAAGAACTAGCAACCTGTGATCCATACTGAGGACTGTATGCTATTGAGTCTCAGTGTTGCTGACTGAGACTGTCACTACATGACACATGGATAAAATCCTCTGACACAGTTATTGAGTGTATATGATGTATCTGAAAAACAATGGCCCCAAACTCAGAACTGCTCTGAATTGCAAATCACTCTGTTCTTGAAGACCTGCATGCTTACATTTTGCTGCCCAGTAGAGCCATAGCTGTCTTTGTGTTGTTTAGTCACGTGTTCACATGTTCCAGTAAAAGTTGTCTTCCAAAGAGATGTAGCATATTAGCCTTGGCTTCCTCTCCTCACACCTAGCTTTCTCTGCCTGAGGGTTTTGAAAGCCCAGTTTGGGAACTACAGTCACATGAGTGGGAAGCCATTGAAAATGTAAATTGTGGCAATCACAGGGAGACACTGATGGTTCTGTAAAGGTATCTGAGACAGCCAGAGCTGCGGTGGTGTAGTATCAGTGACCATGTGTATCTTAAGAACAAATGCTGAACTGAGCATCTTAGTACCTGTCCATAATCTCAGCACTGGGGCTGAGGCAGGAGGATGGTGAATTTAAGGCTTCCTTGAGCTACACAGCTAGTCAAGACTGTTCTGGGCTACATAGTGAGTTTGTGTCACAAAAACAAAACAATGAAATGTTGAAATGATTTATTCCTTACTTTTATGAATTTGTCCTTTAGCTTTTGTGTCTTTTAAAAAAATATACATTTACTTTTGAGGAGGGCGCATGTGCCAAGGTATGTGTGAGGAGGTCAGAGGACAACTTTTGGTAGTCAGTTCTCTCCTTCAGCTATGTGCTTGAACTGAGGTGAGTGCTTGAGCAGCATGTGCCTTTACCTGTGGAGCCATATCTCCATCAATAGCAGTTATTTCTTTTATCTTCTGTATTAAGTGTACATCCCAAAGTATGTTATATAATACCGAATTGTCTAGCAGTAGTTTATTTCTGCAGAATTGTGGGGGAAGAAACATGTTATGTAATATATGCAGAGTTTGCAGACTAGATTTTCTGGCTAGTTCTCTGATGTGGTTTCTTAAACTTGGTGAAAATAATTCATAGAAAACATTTGTGTGTTATATTCATCATGGGAACATGACTTTTAAAGGGTAGGTTGCTAAATCTTCATATTAGAATCTCTGAAGGTTTAAAGACATTGAAAGGAGTGAAAACTGATGACTGTTTAATTTAGGATACCAATATGAGACAGGCTAAGACTCACAGCAAGGAGTAGGACACCAGGAAAGCCCAGAGTAGCTTGAAGTAAGACTTGGTATTTGTCTCCATAAAATATCCAATAGTTCATCAATTAAGCATCTAGGATACCAGAAAAGAATTAAATTAATATTGGATACAATATATGTTGATATTGAGATAATCTTAAGAGATACCATGGCTAATAGAATAGATAATATTCTTACATCCATGGCACAAACTGACTAATAGACATATAGATAATAAATACAAAAAAATGTGTGCAATTATAGAAAGTGCTATGAAGGAAAAGTTCAAATTGCCTAAAATTTTTATAATAAGGAAACTTATTTTAAACTAGAGGTTCAAGAATGGCTTAAATAAGTAGTAATTGGAGCTGAGATCTGAGGGATGAGTAGGAGAAATTCCACTGATGGGTGGTGGAGGTGCACACTGAAGTTCTTGGGTGTAAGTCTCTTAAAGTAGGAACTTGAGAACACAGAGAGCAGTAGGCCAGAGGTAAGTAGGAACTACTGCAATGCTTCCCTGAATCTATGGGGTTCATCCCAACTTCATTGAAAATCTCTTCAAAATTTCTCTCTCTCTGTGTGTGTGTGTGTGTGTGTGTGTGAAGGTATGGGCACATGTAAGGAACATGTGTGGTGGTAAGGACAATTTACAGGATTCTGTTTTTCGTTCCACCTCTATATGGGTCTGAGGATCAAACTCAGATTACCAAGCTTGTTTGCCAATCACCTTTACCCACTGAGCCATCTCATTGCCCACTCCTCCTCCATGGAAGATCTTAAATGTCCAAGTAGTTGCAAGGTGTGGTTTTAATGGTTCTGAGATGAATGTGGCTATAGTGAATTCAATTAATGGGATAATGAGACCAGGGAGACACTACTGCTTGGCAAGAGCTGATGGTGGTAATTAGCTTAAAATGGTGGTAAGTTAAGCTTAAAAGCTTAACTTCTTTTTTTAAAGATAGATTTGTAGTTGTGCTTAATGAAGTATGTGAGCTGAGTCTTTAATTTAAAACGAACATGGCAGATAATAAAACAAACATGGTAGCTATATAAATGACATGCTGTATAGGAATTAGAGTAGTAACTGAATGCCTGAAAAAATACTAGTTATGACAAGTCACACTTGTGAGAGATTGGGGGCATAGGAGGAGTTGGATGTGAGAAAGAGGGGTGGTGGAAATGATGGAAATACAATGCTCATGTATGAAATTCTCAGGAGAATTTTGGATGTTGAAAGGGGAAGAAAAGAGGAGAGAAATACTGTTTCTGTCTAGGTCCCTGCATGGGTGGATAATCTACTGTTGCTTGACAAAGGTTTTCCAGATTTAGGGGATTTTGTACTATGTATAATGGGGTTCAGCACTAGGGGAAATCTGTCATCCCAGCACCTGGAAGGCAGAGGCAAGATCAATAGTCCAAGTCCAACCTCAGCTATATAGCAAGTTTCAGACCAGTCTGGGTTTCATGACATCCTTCCTTTATATAATTTTTATTTTGCTGGCTTTTACATAGAAAAAATACTGTATAGGACAGTGGGAAAATGTTATGTACCAAAACTCTCCATGTATAACAGCTTGGGATAGTGCAACGAAAATTTTTGTGAGACTTGCTTATTGTTGTTATTTATTTTCTGAAACACTGTTTCTATTTTTTATTTCCAATAAGTTTTCCATTTGGGAAGATGGATTTAGTGGAGTTTAGAGCTAAAATTCAATACAGCCAAAATGTATAATCTTCCCCCCATTTTACCTTTTATTTTCATTTTATTCTCTGAAGTTTTAATTTATAACTTTTCTAGAAGTTGAATTTATGATGTGCCTTTGTGTTTTGGAAGGAAAATGGTGCAGCATTTTATGTTTCCAGGAATGAAGTAACCTTTGACACAGTGTCTGCTGGCTTGCTGGGCCATGTGGAGGGGCTCACACTCAACAGTGTTTGATTTAGCTCTCCTCTAGAACCCTGTGATAGTTTGGGGGAGCTTCTGGAATCAAGGAGTTACAATGAGGTGACAATAAAAATGTAATTCCTCATGAGCTGTAGTGGACAGTACCATGAATTATCTTTGTTTATTGGCATCTTTGATTGTTGAATTTTTTTATCACATTCCAGTTGTTTTATGGTTAATTTGCATTTGTGCAATAATTAAGTTGTTTGAGTTTTCTCTTTAAATATTTGTTCTTCTAGTAATCTTTGCTAGACTGTGCTTTCTTAGGATTTTTGAGTGAATACCTCTATGGTGATATTTTATTTGTGGGGAAGGATGGTAGCGGGTGGTAAGAAGGTGGTCTCAGCTTTTGGCTACTGCTGTCTGATCTCTGGGCTTTTAACTCTGCATTTGGCTCTGTGTTTCTTATTTAATAAAACCGTTCAGAATTACATCTACATACCTTTATTGAAAAATTTCTTCTTGCAAATGTGTTTTCACCAGAATTTTCCAGTTAAAGGGAAGTCTTATTGGCTGTTTCTTGTCTCCTCATGTAATCTCTCATCAATAATGAATCAAAAGTAACTTATGTCTTCATTTTTAGAGAATTACCAAGAAGAGATCTTTTAAATTATCTGTTGTTATTATAAAGCTAGCTCTTTTTGCACAAGATAAACAAATGAATTTTAATATGACAGTATGTTCATATTACAGTTTCTAATTGGGTATGATGATATATGTTTTTTGAAAAAATGAGTCATCTTCTAAAAGATACATATTTTGGCTGCTTAGCTTTTATCACGTTTTCCCATTTCTTCACTGATGAGTAGTGCCATCTGCTGTTTGTGGAAAGTAGGTTATACTTTGAACCACTATGTAGGATAGCTGTATGATATCTATGAAAGTTCAAAAATAGATTAAATAGAAAAGGCAGCCGGGCAGGGGTGGCACACGCCTTTAGTCCCAGCACTCGGGAGGCAGAGCCAGGTGGATCTCTGTGAGTTCGAGGCTAGCCTGGTCTATAGAGCGAGATCCAGGACAGGCTCCAAAACTACACAGAGAAACCCTGTCTTGAAAAACCAAAAAAGAAAAAAAAACCAAAAAAACAAAAACAATGAAAAGGCAGACATATGGCTGGTAAGATGGCTCAGTAGGTAAAGGTTCCTGCTGCCAAACCTGATGATCTGAGGGGGAACCCAGGCACCCAAATGGTAGAAGGAAAGAACTGACTCCCATTGCCTATTCTCTGACCTCCACACTTGTATTTCCATGGCCACATGAGCACTTACATATACCCCAAATAAATACATTATCATTATTATTATTGTTATTATTATTATTTATTTTTAGGTTTTTTTGAGCTAAGGTTTCTCTGAATAGCCCTGACTCTCCTGGAACTCACTCTGTAGACCAGAATGGCCTCAAACTCACAGAGATCTGCCTTGCTCTGCCTCCAGAGTGCTCAGATTAAAGGCACAGAGAAATCCTGTCTCGAAAAACAAAAACATAAACAAAAAAAAAAGAAAGAAAAAGCAAAAGAAAGAAAAGAAAGGCAAGGTCTCTGTAAGGATCAGATGGGATAATACTTGTCGTATGCCTAAAACAGTCCTTCCTTCCCTTTCACAAAATTTGTTATTATTTTAGTAAAACTTTGTTTTCTATGAATTTCCTTTTTACATTATTTCAAAAGCAACCATTATTTATGAATCAGATTTGAGTCAAGTGAGGTGGAACATACTTATAGTCACAGCGTTTGGGAGGCAGAAGTGGGTGGGTCACTGTAAATGGGTTCAAGTTAGCCAAGTCTGTGTTAAAAGAATAGAGGGAGGGAGGGAGGGAGGGAGGGAAGTAGAGAATCAGAGTTTGCTGCTTTGGGATCACAGACTCTCACAGCACACAAGGCTTCTGAGAAAGTGAGCAAGAACCAACTGGTCCAGACCCTTGCTCCAGGCAAGTGACGTCATGCAGTCACTGGAAGTGCATTCCACAGCAACTTCTTGGACTTTACTACCAGCACTGATTTATTCTCAGCAGTAGTGTTTTTCTCTTGGTAACAGTGTTCATTTCCAGCAACATTGCTAAAGGATGTTGCGAAGAAAATTGCATGCAAGACCCAGTTATTGGTATGTAAGCACTGTCAGCCCCCCAGCACTGTTAACTTTTTTATTTTTCAAGTTTTTCGAGACAGGGTTTCTCTGTGTAGTTTTGGAGCCTGTCCTGAATCTCCCTCTGTAGACCAGGCTGGCTTCCCACTGTAACTTGTAAATACTTCATGGGAAAGAATGACAATTTACTGCAGTTGTTATTACTGTTGCTATTTGTATTTGTTTCCCAGACTTGGTATTGTATGAACCATGGCTGCTGTGAAGCTGAAAGCAACAGTAGGTACAAAGTTCTTTAGTAGCAGTCTGCACCATGTACACTTACACTACAGAGTTCCTCCTCATTTAAAAAATGGGATCATTTATTCACTGCCATGGGATTACAAAGGTTTTGAGGAGAATTCACAGGTGATCAAGAAAACAACTGATAATTAATATGTATGAGGACAAATTGAAGGAATTAAGAATATTTAACCTGAGCAAGGATATGGTCAAAAGCATCCTGGATAATGTAAAAATTGTTACCAGATGTTCTTCATTTCCTGAAACTAGAACAAAAGGAAGTAAATTTACACTCTAGAAAAAGGGACGGGAGCATTAGATGTGAGGCCAGCCCACTCAGTAAAGCTTAAAACACAGACACTGGGCAGCTTTTGGGTGTCTGGCTGCTTTCCTCAAACTCTGCTTAGACTCAATATCTGTTTCTTGTAGTTGGGATTTGACATCTGAAAGCTCAAATGGATACTTGTCCCATGAGCCTGCCTAGCTTAGGAACAGAGAGATACCTGCTGAGAACTACAGTGCAGCTAGACCATGGGAGTCGTTTCTGTTACCAGCTAGAAATGAAGGAATAAATACCAAGGACAGCATTCATCAGCTTCCATCTTTCCTAGAAGGAAAAGCTGTGAACTCTTATCTCTATTCATTTTTAAATGTTTTATCCTTTGACTTGTTTCTTCTAAGGTGCTAGGACCCAAGCTTGTTTGTTTTTGGAAAAAGAGTCTCGTGTAGCCCAGATTGGCACCAAACCCACTGCATAGCTGAGAATGGCTGATACATTGCCCCTCCTGCTCCACCTCCTAAGTGTCAGGAATACATGCCTCACCATGCCTGGTGAGTGATTCTGGGGATTGAACTCAGGCCTTACGCATGCTAGGCAAGCACTTTACAAACTCAGCTCCACTCTAAGGTATTCTTTTTAACACTAAGTTACAGACAAGATTATATTGATTACCTGGGAAAAGGGAATAATTGTTCTCAAAAAGTTAGAGAAGACATGTACAGATCAACTTTCATCAAAATACATAGCAGATTCCTTGGGTCCTTGGATAGCTGAAATTCCACATGAAAATTCTGAGTTCACCTTTGGGAACTTTGACACAATGATTGCTAGGACATGTAGTACTTACCTGTGTGTCAGACAATGTTCTGTATGCCTTGTATATAGTTGCCCATGTAGTACTCAAAATGGCCATGTTAGATAGCTGCACCTTATGATGAACGTGAAGTGTGGGGAGTGTAAGTCCTATAGTTAGAAGGAAATGAAAAATTGATTCAGAAGTAGGAAGCCAGGTTCCTTAGCCCACCTCATAACTACCTCTTCTTTCCCAAAGGAGATAAGAAAGACAAGAAGTAAATAAGATTTACTTCTGAAGAAAATGTCTATGGCATTGCCCAGTTAGCTCTAGAACAAATATAAACTGGGACCAAGGTAAGGAAAATTGTCAGGACACAAGGAGCCAGTGAGCAATGGAGCACCTTCCTCCACAGCCTGGTCCCTCCTATGCGGTCTGTGTTGTAGCCTCCCTGAGCAAGAGTGTACAGGCTGCCCTTCTCTGTTCTTACCAGTGCTGTTCTCAGTTTGCACTGCTTTCCTCCTTGTCCTGTAGCTGGGACTACAGGTACTTGCCACTGTGTACAGTTGTTTTTTCATTTTTTTAAAGGGGCTGCCCAGACTATTCCCCATACTGTAGTACGGCTAATGAATGTGCGGTTCCAAGAACAGAAACAAGGAGGCTAAGGGGCCTTTTGTATTAACCAAGGTCAAGAAGTGATGGTAGGGGCTGGAGAGATGCATCAGTGGGTATGAGTGCTTCCTGCACAAGTGGGAGCATCTGATTTTTGATCCCAGCATTCACGTAAAAAGCTCGCCATGGCTGTGTGCATCTGTAACTCTAGCACTGTGGCGAGTGGAGTCAGGAGGATCACTAGGTTTGCTGGCCACCAGCCCAGGTCCAGGTTCAGTAAGAAACCAGTCTCAAAGGACTAAAGCAGAGTGCTACAGAGCAAGACACCCATATCCGCCTCAGACTTCTGCACACCTGTGCATAGCCATAGGCACCTGTGCACACATGGCATGTCCAGTCATCTCAGACAAACGTGATTGTGTCTTGCATAGATTGGAAAGTTAGAGATGATAAGTAGTTGAATATGCAATATATTCAGTTAAATAGAGCTCCCAAGATTTATTGATGAATGAGTGTAGGTTGTTTTTGGTAGAACATCTAGAAAAATAGAAGTATATGTTAAAGATGAGTGGGAAAGATTGTAGGAAGGACATATTTATGCTGGAAATAAACAATGTGGAATTATAGATGTCTCAAATTCCTATTAATATGATAAGAAGAGATCTTTAGCTTGATCTCTACTGATGTTTCTAACTTTTTTCTTCTTTAAATTTTCTTAATTCAAAAATTCAGAAATGAAGCTTATCTCAATGGGGGTTTATCTCAGGGGTAGAGTGTCTATCTGACATGCAAAAGCCCTGGGTTCAGTCTCCAGTAACACACACACACACACACACACACACACACACACACACACACACCAAATGTTTTGTAGATCTCAGACTAATTAACTGAACTAATTCTTTCTTTCTTAAAAAGGAACATTTTCTCCATGCTCTAGAAGGCAGACCTGTGATTTCCAGTATAATTTCTTGATGTGAGAACAGCATTTCAGCATTTCTTGGAAAAGAACTTTGAGTATGAGTGATTTAATTACCCTCCCTTTTCCATGGATGCCGTCCTCTTGCCAGTTCCTATAAAAGAACAACCTCTTCTTTCATTTTATGGTATCAGTGTGAGTAAGTTGAACTATATCCAGAAGCTATCAAATGACCACCCATGCTTCATGGAACCAGAAGTCATGTTTGCCCCTTAAATTATATTACTTAACAGAAAACATCCACAAGGTCATGTTTGTTTTGGCCATCTGAAAGTGGAGTAGGTAATTATTATGCTTCACTAGCCAGAGGTTACAGATTTCAGATATCCCTGCTATATGTATGGATGGACAGAAATTGGAAAAGCATGGTCTTACATCACTGTGTTTACTATGCTTTTGCCTGACTGGAACATGTAAACCTGTAGTGATAAGAACTTTGCCAATTTAGATGTTTTTCCTCTAGGAAAGCCAGCTGCTCATCAAAGTACTGTGTTACATTTAAAAGCTTTTGCCATTTTTTATGCATAAATAATTTTTGTTTCATTAAAACTTCACATTGAAGTGTGTGTTACTAGTTTAAGCATGCATGTGTTTGGATTTCCTGGTAAGGAATGTGATTCCCCAGGAATCAAGTAAAATATGTTTGCTTTAAAATTTGGTAACACGTGATGAGCAAACTTTTCAGCAGAATTTTTGAGGCAGTAATGTTAATGGCTCATTTCTCTAAGCTCTCTGTTAGTTTCTTAAGACTTAAGTGCTGGTTTGTGTAGCATGAATCTTAGAAGGTCTTATTAATAAAATCAAACCTGAGGCCAGGTATTGGGGCGAACACTGGAAGGTCAGAGAGACAGAATAAGCCACAGCTATCTCACCTCGCTGGATCCTCAGCTGATCTTGTTTCCTCAGACTGGATGCCCCGAGCCCTCATCCAGAATGGGTCTCAGCTGAACTGCTGCTAGGGGTCTGGGACGAAACTTCTCCTTAGCAAGCCCTAGTCCAAAGGCCTCTCCAGGCCAAAGGCCTCTCCAGGGCAAATGCCTCTAGTTTCTGGTCCTCACGCCTTATATACCTTTCTGCTTTCTACCACCACTCCCTGGGATTAAAGGCTGACTTTCTGGGATTAAAGGCGTGGGTCACCATGCTTGGGTGTATCCTTGAACACATGAATTTCTGCCTCTGGAATGCTAGGATTAAAGGCGTATGCTACCACTGCCTAACCTCTATGTTTAATATTGTGGCTATTCCGTCTCTGACCCCAGATAAGTTTATTAAGGTACACAATATTTTGGGGAACACAATACCACCACAGGTTTGGAATTCTGTTATGTTACTTTCGCTGTCTGCCCCATCGTCGTCTCGCGTTGGCCTCTCAGTGTTTCAGCGCGTCCACGCCGTTACAGTTTATTAGTGCTCCAAAGCACTTGCCTAATGTGTGAGGGTTGGGTTCCATCTAGAGCACTAGAAAAATACGTACACATTCCAGTTTTCCATTTAAGTTTGTGTTTTAGTAAGCTTAACTGGTGTTAGTTTCCTGTGGATTTATTTAGGAATGGGATCTTGTGTAGCCTTGGCTGGCCTGGAACTTGCTATGTAGACTATGCTGCCTTCAAACTCACAGAGATCTCTGCCTCTGCCTCTGGAATACTGGGAATAAAAGGTGTGTACCACCATGCCAGACCCATTCCTGTAGACTTTAAAGTGACCAATAAATAGCTTCATGTTAAAGTAGAAGACTGCTCAGTACCTCAGTACCAGAATGTACTCAGGTACAAATCTCTGAACAGACATTTGTGAGATTTAATAGAAATCACATGTCCTCAACACCTTTGCAAATGGTGTCACACATTTTTTTACTGCTGCAAATCATCGAAAGGAGCGCAGTGAAAACTGCATTTTCATGTTTCCATTAATTTTTTTCTGGTAGGAATGACATATGTTCACTTTAAAATGTTTTTATTTATTATTTTCATTATTTTATTTTATGTGTATGAGTGTTTTACTTGCATGTATACCTCCATGTGTGCCTGGTGCCTTAGAGGCCAGGGAGAATGTCAGATTCACTGGGACTGGAGTTGCAGATGGTTGTGAGTCACTGCGTGGGTCCTGGGTATTGAACCCTGGTCCTCTGGAAGAGCAGCCAGTGGTTTTAACTGCTGAACCATCTCTCCAGCTCCACATGTGTTCATTTTAAATGTATGAATTTAATGTTACCTTGATATTGTAAATACTTTGGGATCTTTGCATAATGGAAATACACTGATTTATTTGCTGTGGGATGCATCAACTCCATTTTCTTCATGATTTTTTGTGAATGTGAATGTGCAAGAAAGGAATGTTCATTAGGGGATCGAATAGGATACATTTCGATAACATATTATCAGAATTTACATGTCCCAGAGATTATTTAACATTTTCATTAAGTCATTTTTCAGTTTCTGAAACAATATCCACTCTCCTGTGAAGATGAATGGATTTCAGGTTTAGCTTAAATATATATTACTTCGGGCTGCAGAGATGGCTCAGTGGTTAAGAGCACTGACTGCTCTTCCAGAGGTCCTGAGTTCAATTCCCAGCAACCGCATGGTGGCTCACAACCACCTGTAATGAGATCTGGTGCCCTCTTCTGGCCTGCAGGGACACATACAGACAGAATACTGTATATATATATTTTTTATATATATATATATATATATATATATATATATATATATATATAACTTCTATTATTTTCACCTTGATTTCATATCTCTTAATTAATTTCAATCAGCTTTATTTTAGTATCTTTTAATTTGATGTTGAACCTCAGGAACTTTCATAAGTGACTTTTGGAAACATTTTGAATATTAAGAAATATAAGTAGACTTTAAGTTAAAGTATTTTAAGACTTGCTTGTTAGAAGATGTTAAATAATTCTCTTAGTTACATATCAGAAATGCCTAAAAATCCAAGGCCCCACCTTGATCAACTAAACTAGACTCTAGGATGTTTCTAAGACTTCTTAGGTAGTTCTGGGAAGCAGTGGCTTGCTATTTCTTGTCATGCATGTGGAAGTAAGATAGCAACATTCAGGTTTTCTCCTCCTTGTTAAGGTGTGTGTGTGTGTGTGTGTGTGTGTGTGTGTGTGTGTGTTGCCCCTCAGTTGTGCAGCATACCCCAGGCTAGCTAGCCTGCAAGCTTCTAGGAGATTCTTCTCTTGCTGAAAGAGTACCAGGATTGCATATGCACGTCACTACCTCCACACTTTTTACATTGGTTTCCAGAATTAAATCTGGCTCCTCAGGCCAGCACTGCAAGTGCTAAGCCACCTCATAAGCCCTGTTGTTACAGCCCAATGAAGCAGCATTCTTACAGTTTCTACAATAAAGTCCTATAAATTGGTAGCAATTAAATCTTAGAATGTGAAGAAAGATCTGTTCCGGCACCTGTTCAGGCCTTCTATACTTTGAGGAAACAGATTTTAGATCTCCAAAGCACAAGTGACTTGGGGTTATTGCCTGAGCTCAAGGTATGTCCTGACTCTTAGAGTTCTCACTGCACTTTTTTTTTTTTTGTAGACCAGGCTACTAGTGGCTATAGGTGGCAGGAAATCAACAGAGGGTAGACGGAAGAGTGGAGTTGCTCTAAGAGGGCAATTTGAAAAGAAGAGAAAAAGAATGCAGGCTGGGGATGTAGCTCAGTAGAGTTATTGCTTAGCATATGCCAAGTCCTGGGTTCAGGAGAGAGAGAGTGGCAGGGGAGGGGTGGCAAGTCATATAATTAGAATGACCTTTCTCCAACTTACTCATTTCCTTACATTCATTCAGTTAACATTGAACATCTTTATTCCAGGTAGTGTCCTGATGACTGGAACGTACCACTAAAGACACGGGCAGGTTCCGTCCTCCATAACATATAGGGAACTACTGATAGGTGAATGGGTGGTCAACCGATGAAATCCTGTGTGCAGCAGGGGAAAGGTGCTAGTTTCATGCATCTCTCTTCTTATTCACTAATCATTTGGGGGAAATAAGAAAGAGATTTTATTAAATGTGAAAATATTGTGAAACTGTGGAAAAGGGAGAGTAAGAATAACCCTCTGCTTGAATATTTTACACTGTATTAGTCATCAGTAGTAACATAGGGAAGACTTGGCCATGAGGGTTTTTAAGTAGCTCTTCTGAGAGTCTGTGAAATCAGTTACATGAAACAGTTACTTGATTTTCCATGCTCCCATTCTGACCTCTAGTGGTTGCCAATGGAAAATCCCCAGAACCAAATCACTTCTTTTGCTGAATACCCTTCAAATTCCAATTTAGCTATTCTAAAAGATTGGACCTTTAAAGAGTTTAAAGAGAGGCAGAGTAAAGTGATGGACTTTTTCCTAACATGCTGCAGTATTCTTGCCGAAGGTCTTATATTTAAGGCAGTTAGTGCCTCTTTACTTTTGTGTGCTAATTATCTATCACTTTCTCCCTTCTTGGAGGAAGTAGAGGGCATTGCTATACAGAACATAGAAGAGAGAAATATGAAAGAAAGTCAAACTGAATTCTGTTCTGATTATGTGTGGCTTGTTGTATGGTACAGGCTACACCAGAACTAACTGGGTTGAAAGCCATTTTTGTGTTGGGACACTGCTGTCATATAGCCTGCTGGTGGTATGCACTGAGAAGAGCTCATTGTCACTTCTGTGATATTTGCGCAAAAACATAACCTAAATTTAATCATAGCAGAAATCAAATTGAGGAACATTCTACACAACCACTGGCCAGTAGTCTTCAGAAGTGCCAAGGGGGCGGAAATGAGGGTGAAATCTGTCCTAGAGGAAAGACTGGGCAGATCGGATATCGAATTTCAAAGTGTGGCCCAGAGTTATATCCTAGATCAGGAAAAAGACATTTGTGGGGCATTTGACAAAGCTTTCCTCCTTATTTCCTGGTTTAGTTCATTGTGTATGATCTGATTATGTAACATATTGTCATTTGATAAAACTTAGTAAAAGGGATGTAGAGATTCTTGAAACTTTTTTCAGATATTTTCTTAAATTATTTCAATGAATGTTTTAAAAAATTAAAATCACTTATTAATTTTGCTTATGTTCTCATGAGCTACCAATTTGGGAAAGGCTCAGCTGTTAGGACCATTTTTTGGTCCACGTGGCATGAACTAGACCAGTCTAATTGACTTCCAAGATGGCTTCTCTCATGTATCAGCATCTTGGTAATCATTGGTCTTTACCAGTGACAGTGTCTGGTCCACCATACTCTCTCATTGTTCACCTTCTTAGAACATGAAGGTCTAAGTGTTCTTGTGCTTTTTATATGATACTGGATTCCAAGAGTGACAACTCTAAGAGATGGGCAGAGAATCAGTTGGTCCCTAAAAGCCAGGGCTCAGAGACCAACCTTGCATCACTCATATTCTATCCCACCATATTCTATCATCAGAGCAGTGGCATACTTACCCAGATTCAGAGGAGTGTCACGATGCCCTACAACTCAATGAGAGAAGTGTCAAAGAATTGTAGCTGTTATTAAGCCACCACAGATACCTAACTCAAGTTTTACTAAGTAAGCACCTGAGATGAAATTAATGGAAACACCAAGGGCCCGTGCCATTCTGACACTCCGAAGCTCTGTCTCTGGCTTTAAGAGCTAGCAACAATGTGATGTCTCTGAGATTCGATTTTCTTGGCTCAAAAATGGTAACAATAACAAATATACCATAGATTTGTTGAGGAAAATTCATTGAAAAAAAAAGCCATAAAGTGCTGAAGATGTTAAGTACATACATGACCTAATAGTAATTGCTAGCATTTATGAGGCTTTTTGCGTGCTGTTGCTGTTTCTTTTGGTCAGGACACCTTCCTGGTGTGGTATATCCTTTTTTGGGATTTAACAGAGGACCAGCACCCCTTCCTCTTACTGCCTGTGGTATTCATGTGTTTTGGCCCCTACAAATTTGTTGACTTTGCACTCCCTTGTTAACTTCTCCATTCCCACATGCTGCTTATATACTTTATTCTGATGAATGACTGAGGTGCTCATGCATATGTGGCCCTCTTCTGACATTATCTTTTCAGCATTTATCCTCAGTGCTGTCAGCATAGTTTTTGACAGCATCTCTCACAAGCTGCCAGCTTTTCTGAACCCATGGTTGCCTGCTCATCACAGCCAAATGTTGAGTCTTTCTTCAGTGAGTGCTCAACCGGCAGCCTTTATTTATGAAGGATTGTGGCTGCTCAGTGGTTAGCCTACCCAACAACACCATGATCTGTACTTTACAGCAATTACTCACTTTGGGGCAATTAGTTGTAGGTGTTCTTGAAGGCAGAGATGTTGTCAGACTGTGGCTGAATTATGAAACATCAGTGTCCAGACCAGTTAGGGAACCATTTCTTCATGTACACAAGGCTGATTTCAATCTACTGTCACCAGAGGAAAGTAGTGACCCCTTCTTTCTGCAGCACACTGGGTTTTTATTTTCTCATATCCTGAGAGCAGTCAGGCACTTTTTGTGTGTGAATGTTTTCAGTGTAGAACAAATAATAGAATCTTGTTTGGATAGAATGCACCTATTTCTACTTTCTGCTCTGTAATTTTACTTGTATTTAAACAGGAGGAATTACTTTAATCCTTTGAATTTAGAGGATTCATTAAATAATACTGAAATAAGGGAGTCATTTAATTGTACTCCAAGCTTTTGACTGTTGTAACACATACCCTAAATAATCAATTTGTAAAGAGAAAATGGTTATTTTGACTCACAGTTTATAAGCTTCACTATGTGATTAGATGACCCCATTTCTTTGTACCTGTGGTGAGTAGCACTTCATGGCAAGATATCAGAACAAAGCCTCTTGCCTCATAGCCAAAAAGTATAAGGGGGTTGGGGGAGCCAGAGTTCCACAATCCTGTTTAAGGGCATCCTCCCAGGGACCTAAAGAAATCTACTGAGCCCCACCTTTAAGGGCTCTGTCACACACACACACACACACACACATCAAGGAAGCAAACCTTTATCACATAGATTGTGGGTCTTTTGAGATCTAAGCTGTAATATTCATATATCACTTTTTTCTCTAACTTAGTGGTATAGAGAATGACTTTCATAATTATCCTGCTTAAGTTAACATGCTTGGTCTGTTTTTTGAACTGTGCAGCCTTAGAAAATTCAGTGATTTCTATAAAAAATTTTTAAAAAATTTTTAAATAATGCTTTTTTATTATTAATGGTGGCTTTGAACTTACCATACTCCTGCTTCATTCTCCTGATTTCTGGTAAATGCACTACCACTCCTAGCTCATTCTGTAAATCATAATTTCTTTTTGTAAAAGTTTAGGATTGATGTGTGAGGAATAAGAATATGCTTTTCATGTAATTAACTCATATATTGACACGCTTAAATACTAATGAGTGTATGTGTATTCTTTTTGTTTATCTGTTTTGTTTCGAGACAAAGTCTCACTATGTATCTATAGCTATCCTGGAACTCGCTATGTAGACCAGACTGGCCTTGAACTCATAGATATTCCTCTGCCTCCCAATAAAAGCTGTGTATCATTATGCCTGGCTCAGCTTATATCCTCTTGTTTATTATTTTGCTCTTATAGTAAAACATTAGTAGTTAGACTTAATATTGTAATTAAGAGGTAGTCATAACAACATATTTATTTGATTTTACTCTTAATAATCCCCTGATCTTGTTTATTGAATAGTGCATAAACAATGGACATTTGTTTTCAAGCTTTCTTTCAACCCACTGCTTCCAGAGAATGATTACAATGTTCTTTGTTTTGTTTTGTTTTGTTTTTGTTTTTTGTTTTGGTTTTTTTTTTGTTTTGTTTTGGTTTGTTTTTTCGAGACAGGGTTTCTCTGTGTTGTTTTGGTGCTTGTCCTGGATCTCACTCTGTAGACCAAGCTGGCCTCAAACTCACAGAGATCCACCTGGCTCTGCCTCCTGAATGCTGGGATTAAAGGCGTGTGCCACCCCTACTCAGTGCTGGGTCAGGGGAATTGAAGAGTCACAGAGGAAGGAAGGGGACATAGTTTAAAGCTGTGAGTTTAGTTTAGCTTGGAAAAGTGGATTACATGTGGTATCTAAGGCACAGTAAGATTGGGTACATTATAAAGGCAGGTTAAATGAAAACAGGCTGAGCAGCAGTAGGGAAATAGATTGAGCACAAAGTTTTAAATGCTGTCAATGCATAATATTAACTTGGTTGTAAGGTTGGGCAAAAGTTGAGTTTCTGAAGATAAGAGGTAATTCCAGAAACTTATTACCATACCTACTAATAAATTGCTAGACATAACTTCTTCCTGAACAGTAGAAACATTTTGGGAATGCCCCTTCTCTTGTTTGCTTTTTAGAGCTATTTTGGCTATTTAGAGTTTTAAAGATTTTTTTTTTTTTACATTTCTCTGATCTTATTTTTCATAACTTGGTTGCTTCAACATTTGGTTTTAATACAATTCAAGAAAAGAGGTTTTACCATAATATGAAGATGATTCTGTAAATAAGTCTAGTTGAATACGTAGGGGGAAAGAGTCAACTATAAAGAATTAGGGCCGGGCGGTGGTGGCACACGCCTTTAATCCCAGCACTCGGGAGGCAGAGGCAGGCGGATCTCTGTGAGTTCGAGGCCAGCCTGGGCTACCAGGTGAGTTCCAGGAAAGGCGCAAAACTACACAGAGAAACCCTATCTCAAAAAACAAAAAACAAAAAACAAAAAAAAAAGAATTAGGATGGCTAATGTAGATCACTAAGTGAGCATGTACTATGTGTATTCCTGCACCATTCGGTGAAAGGTCATTCCATTAAACACCATGAAACTTGGGCTGGAATTGATCTAATCCTGCTACTAAACATGTATATAAGCTTGGGATAGTCACATTCATACTCCAAAAACCTGAGAATTATAGCCCACATTTTTATGAGAATCAGTTAGATTTCCCTATTGTGTGAAAACAGGGAGGTAGGGCCATTGTTTGACATTGATGCTGTGACTAACAGCCATGATGGTTGAATATGCAGTGGAGTTTTCAATGAAACCCTGAAAGGATTTGGGAAGGAGAGGAGGAGTAGGGGCTGATTTAAGAGCAAGTACTCAAGTGTTATGCATTTGAGGGAACCAGAGAAATGGAAGTGGTACTTAATTTTAAGTGTGCACTGGACATGTTGGATTTAGTCTAATGGCAAGCACTCAGTTAGTAAGCTCTCAATTATGAGAGTTCATTGGGCCTAGTAGCTGTGATGGGGTACATAGTGTTAAGATTTTTTTGTTTTATTTTATTTTTTTTAATGCTGGCATACAAACTTTGGCAGATAGTCAGTAACTAGTTGATTTGGTAAGAATACAAATTTAGATTGTGAAAACAATTGTAATTTTAGCCTACATTTAAAAAAATCTGAGATAGTCTTCTTATCTTTTCCTAACTGGTAAGTTAAAATCACAGTTAGTTTAGAATCATCTCTTTGGATGGGTAATGTCAATCTGTTTTTGTTTCTAATCCCAGTTATACTTACCTTCTGATTTTGGAATTAACCAAGTAAGCCAAAACCAAAATATTTGGTTCATAGTTTATATTTTATTCTGCCAAATATTTTGTGTTTATCATTCATTTTCCCCATCATTCTTTTGTAATTTTGGTACCTGGCTGTAGAAGGTTGCTTAGTATGTCATTACAGAAACATTTGGTATCTAGTCCTAATCATTACAGTACATTAGGTATGTAGTCCTAATCATTACAGGACACTTGGTATCTAGTCCTAATCATTACAGGACACTAGGTAT
>CABHPH010123027.1:0-17966 GCA_902168325.1 Peromyscus nudipes
GGGGGGGTGGGGATTGAGCTCAGTGGTAGAGCGCTTGCCTGGCAAGTGCAAGGCCCTGGATTTGATCCTTAGCTCAAAAAAAAAAAAAAAAAAAAAAAAAAACACTCAAGGGAGGGAAGATTTAGTTTGGCACAGGGTTTCAAGGTAGGAGGAGTGGAGGTTCATGGTGGGAGGAGCATGGGTCTGATGTGCCTTCCATTGCAGTGGCAAGGAGGGAGCAGCCATAAACAGTCTACCTCTAAGGCCCTATCTCCAATGACCTACTTTGTTAACCTGCTGCATTTTTTAAACCTCATAACATACCACTCTCCACTGGAGACAGGGATCTTGACAACATGAGACTGTGGGAGGCATTTCAGATTCAAATCATAACAGCTGTGTCCTCATCTGGGGGAGGTCTAGCTGAGTCATATAGTCATAAAATCTACTCTTAGGTTTTGGGAAACCTCTGTATTGACTTCTATAGTGACTGGCCTACTTGACATCCTCACAAAGCATATAATAGGGGTCGTTTCCCTCCATGTCCTTGACAGCATGTGTTTTTCACCCTGTTTTGTTTTGTTGAGGATAGATATTCTAAACAGTGCGAACGGGATCTCACACTTGATTTTGCTTGCATTTCCCTTGTGTTGAAAGATATGTAGCATTTTAAATATCTTCATGGTCAGTTTTATTTTTCCTTTTGTTCCTCAAGTATGCTTTACATCAACCACCTGTGGATGATTGACTAGAAAGTGGGGGAGAGCAAATTCTTACACATCTTCATTCCTGGGCTTGGCTTGTACCTGTCTTGCTGCCACTCTGGGAGAGAATCTTATCATGTTGTGTTCACTATGGTGCATCCTCTTCTTCCTGCTCTCCTTTCTCTTTTTTCTCTTGCTAGATCTTTCTTTCCTTCATTCTGTCCTTTCTCCCTTCCTTCTCTACTCTCTTCTCTCCTTTCTTGTTTTCATGTGTCTACATCATTATTTAATTTGTTATTGTTCAATTCATCTATTGAAACATCACACTTATCCACATTCTTTGCCATTGTGTTTAGCATTCAGCTAAAAGCTGGAACAATTCTAGTCATAACACACCTTTCCAATAACACATGTTTCATACCCTCACCCATTTTGGCAGATAGTTGAATGAAACCCTTTCCTAGCATCAAAGGAAAAGAGAGCAATGTAGCTTTTACGTTACTGATATTAATATTCTAACAAGTTCTTCATTCATTCTGAACCTTGACTAAGTCCAGGTTTGCAAGTCAAGACCATTTAGAAAGAAATTAACCACCAGAAGTAGCCAGAAATCCTGAAATCCTATACATTAAATTGTAGCAGTTTGTTAGTAAACTACCTTAAATAGTAAAATTTCCAGGAACTCACTGGTTTTTATTGTGAATAATTAATCAGAAAGTGCACTAAATGGAATTTAAGAATTAGCAGAAGATATACCTGATGAAATAAGGGCTTGGAAGATATCTTGGAGGGCAATGGTACTTGCCACACAAACACGAGGGCTTGAATTTGAGAACTCAGAATCCACATAAAATCCAGGAGCAGAACCATGTGTCCTGTGAAAGGAGAGGCAGAGACTGTGAAATCCCTAGGAGCCATAGGTCAGCTTGTCTGTCATAAACAGCAGTCAATAACAAAAGAGATCATCTCAAACATGGTGGAAGGTGAGGACAAAGACCCAAAGTTGTCTTCAAGTTCCACACCTACACCATGGCATGCTTGTGCCCACACTCACACACGTGAATGTGCTCATATGCACACACGTGTTTGTGCACATCTGAGTGTGTGTGCACACACATTCATACACACACACACACACACACACACACACACACACACACACGAGCGATATGTCCAGGAAATGAAGGGATGGCTGGGCACTGTAATGATAAGAGACTGTATCGCTAAAAGACAGGATGGAGGAGCAGCATGGAAAAAAGAACACTTTCTAAATTCTGAACAAACCTGACACCACAAAACACATGTGTACACTTGTTTTATTTTGGGACAATGAAAGAGATGGAAGGTTCTAGAGAGAGAAGACAATCAGAAGATCAACAAAACTTATAGACTGAACCAACATGTGAATCAATTTAGTGTCGCTGTCCTTTTCTAATCAGCGATACATGGTGTAATGCCACCAGATTGTTCTTGAACCTCAACCTTGTGGAGTCCATTCACTCCATACTGAAGTGGTCCAAGAGACCTGAAACAGCTCACAACAGGCATTTACCCTTCCTAGTAGCTGCTCAGGTACAGTCTGTTGTACTTCTCTCTCTTTTTTTTCCCTCAGAGAAAAAAAAATATATGTAGTGTAAGTATGTAGGGGCCAAACAGCCCGGCCCTGGGTTCACAGATATCTTGAAAAGAAGGACACTAGTATTTATTGACAATCTGACCTCTCTTATGCTCTCTTCGCATCTGCACAGCTAGCTCTCCATGGGGTGGTATTTTTTTATGGCAGCAACCAATAATAACAAACACCCTCCCTACTGTGGAGAAAAGCAATAGAACCCAGCAGTTTGAGTGATCATACAATTTTGATTACTCCAGAGCCTCCGGATGGCTCTTCTTCAAATAGGAATAGGAGCCTCACATTGTATGCTCTATGCCTGGGGGAATAAAATTGTCAGCAATGTTTTTCAAGTCTTCAAGGTAAGAATTATGTTTAGCTTAGGAAAGAATTATGGGTATTATAAAACAAAATTGTTTCTAATGTAGTTTCATTATCTTGGTTAGAATAACTAAATGGTGAACAGAGTGTTTCTGGAAAGTGAGCTCATATTCTCATATCCAATTCTTTCTTCAACCCCAGATGTTTCTCACAGGTTTGGAATTAGAATTAGAAATTATGATGTTTTCTCCTTTCTAATTTTGAGCTCTTTCCCACTTTCACATCTACAGTCTGATAACCCAAATCACAAAGGGTATTGAGCCTTTCTTCATAAACAACTGGTAAGATGGAGCTAGGGGACTGATACCCTTATCACTTGGCAGGCAAATCATATCCATCCTGAAGAGTATGTCGAAAAACATAGCCACTGGTAGAAGGTGGTGTCCTGGTCACTAAAGGTTTTATCTGTGGTGTTATGGGCAGTAAATGCCCTTTAGGGTACAATGGGTAGAGCATTTAAGATATAGGAACAGGGAAAATGAGGCTTTTAAGGACAGTAGAGTTGGCCATCAGGGGTCTCTAGCTCCTGGGCCACTACACAGCAACAGCTCCCCTCCATGCTATGCAGCTGGGAGGGGCAGGTCTCAACCAAGTGCCCCCCACCCCCAGTGCCTACAGCATCAGACATTCAGACACCATTGTGGTGAGTGAGTGGGTACAGAGTGAGGAAGTGGAAAAGAGAGAGGTGGAACAATTCATGGCAGAGGAGAGAGACAGATCTGAAGAGGTGAGGGTGGTGAGGAACAGGCTAATGTGAATGGCCTGCTAGCTACCTGAGTCCATGGTCATTTCTGGGCCTGGGCTACTGCTAAGGGTCAATCTTGATCTGAGGCCCTGAGGCCCTGAAACAGCTGAGGGGGCATGAGGTGATGTCTGTGGCTCCTGTCGCCACTGAGGGCCATACAGAGGCTACAATCTAGGCTGCCACCTGGGGCCAGGTTGGTGTCCGAGGGCCATGCTGCTGTGGGGATCTTCCTAATCTGAATGGCCTGCACTGCCACCTGGGGTCATGGTGACATCCAAGCCCAGGCTGTAGCCTAGAACCATGTCTGGGACCATGGTCCTGCCACCACCAGGGTCTGTATTTGATGTCCATGGTCCATGTTGCCACCAGAAGCCACAGGATGCCTGGTGTCTAGGCCTCAACCTGTAGTCATGTGCGTGTCCAGGGGGCCTTGCTACTGCTGGAGCCATGCTGATCTGAGTGGCCTGTACTGTTGCCTGGGACCACGGTATCATCTGGGCCAGGGCTGCTACTGAGGGCCATGTCTGGGGTCATGGCTCTACAACAGCCAGGGTCTGAGTTGATGTCTGTGGTCTCCATAACTACCAAGGACCATGAGAATACCCAGGGTCTAGTCAATCACCTGGGATCATATTGGTTGCTGCTACCAGGGCCATACTTCTCTGGTTGGCCTGTGCTGCCACCAGGGCCATGATGATGCCCTGGTCCCAGCTGCTGCCAAGGGCCATGTCTGGGTCTATGGTCCTGCTGTGGCTGAGGTCTGTGTTGATGTCCATGGTCTGTGTTACCATGGAGGATCATAGGAACCAAGTGTGTTGAAATCTGAGAGCCCTACTGAGCTGGCACTGCCTCTCACTGGCCCTGGGATAGCTGGCCCTGCCCCTTAAAGGATTCTGCAGCAAGAGAGCAGCTTTCCCTTCTCCATAGCCATAATCAAGAAAGATGGCTCCACCCTTCACCATGGGCGAGCACCTTACCTTGGCAGCACCCTAGAGCTGGCCCTGAGGGTATGAGAACAGCAGAGCTGACCTCCTCCCCACCTTGTCTGCCATGTGGTGGTATGTGTGAAGATAAGATGCCCACCCCTTCCCACTGCCTTGTGCAGCACACAAGAGAGTGAACCCTGCCCCCTGCCAAGGAAGCACACTAGAGCTAACTCTGTTGTCAGGGATGCAGGTTAGCCAGCCCTGAGGTCATGAGAGCAGGAGAGCTGACCCAATCCCCCTCATATGTTCCCTACAGCAATCGAGGGAGAGGACCCTACACCTTGCCTGGGCAATACAGTGGAGCTGGCCCTGGTGGTGTGAGTGTGGGTGAGCTGGACTGGAGGGCCTGAACGCAAGAGAACTGACCCCGTTCCTTGCTGCATGCTCTGTTGGGTGAGCTGGCCAAGGCAGTGCTGGAGAACTCACCTAGGTGGTGACAATTAGGGAAAGTTGGTCATCTGACCAGCCCAGCTACCATCCAGGCCCAGAACCTCACCCACACCAATGTAAACCAGTGTCAACAATGTAAACCACTAGAGTAGAACTGAGTCTGCGTGAGCCAGAGCAGGGAGTTAAATAGTTACTGCTGAAGAGCTCAAGAGACATTTAATTTTTTATTTCATGTATATTGGTGTTTTGCTTGAATGTATGTATGTGCATCATATGTGTGCAGTTCCCACAGAGGCTGGAAGAGGGCATTGGATCCCTTAGAACTGGAGTTACAGACCTTTGTGCTTCTCTTCTGCTCCTCTTGAGACATTAAATGTCTAAGCAAGACAGATATGCTGTGCTAAGGGCCCTATCCAAGAATGCTTTATATCCTGAAACTTAGAGGAAACAAAACAAAACAAAACAGATGCATGAGACTCAAGATCTTTGCTCTGCAGAATGCTTGGAAGCATCTGAACTTCATGAGATACTGTAAGGAAGTATGGAAATGTTCACTCTGTGTGTGTGTGTGTGTGTGTGTGTGTGTGTGTGTGTGTGTACATGTGTTCTGGAGTGCGATGTGGGTAGGATACTGGATGGAACTTGGAATGGGTTGAATATCTGTTCTTGGTGACTGTGCTGACTGCTTTGGTTTGAATTTGTACTACTATCCCTTCTACCTTCCCCTATCTTCTAAAGAGTTGTTTTTCCTCCAGGGCAAAGACTCCCCCAAGGATTGAGATCAACCTGGTGGACTCAGCCCAGGCAGGTCTAGTCCCCTCCTCCCAGGCTGAGCCAAGGGTCTCTACTAAGCCCCAGGTTTCAAACAGCCAATTCATGCACTGAGCACAGGACCCGGTCCAACTGCCTGGATGGAAATGGGGGGTGGGCCGGGGAGAGGGGGGCGGGGTGGCAGGAGGGGTAACGGGGTGATCTATGACTGATATGTAAAGTTGAATTATATTGTAAAATAAAATAAAATAAAGTATAAAAAAAAAAGAGTTGTTTTTATTTTGAGAGTTTTGTTCATGGGTACTGCATTTACATCATTTCCATGCTAACTGCAACTCCTCTCATGTCTCCCTAATTCACTTTCAAATTCATGACTTTTCTTTATTATTGTTACACCCACATATACATACATACATACATACATACATACATACATACATATGTGTCTATAAATACAACCTGCTGATTCCACTTAGTGTTATTCATGTGTCTATGTATTTAGGGATAATCACTTGGGATTGGATAACTTATCAGGGGCTCATCCCTGGGGAAGCATGAATGGCCGGCCTCTCAGCAACCATATTTTTTCTGTAAAGAGATGAAGAACAGTAAAGTGCTTGGAAGGGGAGTATTCTTTCAGGAATGATCCATTGCCCCTTGCTGTAGGATACTCAGGGACCTTTCCTTCACAAACCAGTGGGTACCTGCCCGTCTTAGGAGTTATCCCTACTTGTGCTCTCTATGCTGTCAGATGTTTAGTGGAAAATCAGTGTAACTTGACTGTAGGCATGTTGGGCCTGATTGTGAAAGAACACCAGAAGTTGTAAGAATTAGCCAGTAGGTACTATCTAGAGGTTAAAGAGAACTGTGTATCTGGATTTTGAAGGTAATAAATGCTATGCAATCCCACATCTACTAACTTCAGAGAAGTCTCTTGCTACATAGGATTTAAAACTCTAGCTAAGAGACCGGGGAGTTGAGGGAATAAGCAACACTGACTATAAAGAAATACTTGAGGTTCCCTGGCAAGGGGAGATATGGAGAGATGTAGGAAAGCCCAGAGGATATACCTTTGCTAAAAGCACAACAATAGTGCCTGTGAATGGGACATCAGCATTGCCGTGTTTAGTTTTGGTTGTTGTAGGCTGGAGATGTGATCACGGGGCTAGGCTCATTATTAGTGATGGGGACAACAGGTCACTCCAGGAAGAGAGATTGGGTGATAGATTCCACTACTCAGAAGCTAAAAGGCAGCGAAACCCACAATGACTCTGAGTAGCTCCATAATGACTGAGGGACAGACAGCCAAGAGGGATGGATGCAACAAATAACAACAGCAGGAGCAGCAGCAGCAGCACAAAAACAGCACACCAAACACACAAAAGATTGAGGATGAGACATAGGGCTTGTTGTGTGGGGTGAGTGCCATTTTTAGAGAAAGAAAATGACACATTCAAGCTGTTAAATTCCTGTGCTGAGGCATGGTCAAAGGACCAGCAAATTTTATGACTCCCTAAAACAACCTAATTTTACTTGTAGATTGAGGCTGCTTTTCCAAGTTGTTGATTTTTAAAAATAGTTTGAATTTAAAGACTCATTAAAACTCCGTGCAGAAGTTAGAGAATTGCTCATGAAAGTGTGGGAGTCTGAGGTCTGAATTAAGAGCTGCGGAGAGTTTGGGTGGTGGAAGGCATTGCTGACCTCCAAATGCCCTCCGGAGCTTCCCTTGTGAAGACAGCAGTCCTTTCTCTCTTCAGTGAGTGTGTTATCTCCCTCATGACCCAGCTTTTCTCAGGACTCACACCATCAACCTTATTACTCCAGAGCAGGTGGAGCTGTGAAGAGCAGAGTGATAATGCTAAGAAGATTTCAACATCTGCCAAATCATATCAGTTACAAACATGGCGAATGCGTATGGGGATGGCTAGTGTGGTTCTGGTAGTGAGAACACAATTCTGGATTTAGGGAATATTTTCGTTTTGGCCATGTAGGATTGTTATGACTACTGAGTTGAGTTTTAGACTCTCTGGAGCCTGGCATCCAGCATATTTGAGATGCCTATAATGAAGAGGTAGTAGCTCAAGACGTAGTAAATAGGACTATTAGAGTAGAAGGTTTAGTAGTTAATGCCAAGTAGTAACCATGGAATTATTGTTATTGTTTGTTTCCTTGAACCCTATGTGCTATAAAATTAGACAGCCTAGAAGAGCCTGCTTGCCAAACATTTATAAATTCCCTCATGAAGAGACCTTCAGGATTCTAACAAAATGCTCTTGTGAATGATCTATTTGAACTTTGTAGTATCTCAAAATGATACTGACTTAGTAACAAAGTAACGATTGCAGGCAAGGTTAATATGGTTGCCATGGTATACTATTCAACAAAGCCAGGTGTACACAGGATCTGAGCAGTGGCTAATGGACCTTGAAGGGCACAGCACTAAAATGGGTGTGTCACTCTTTAAATACACTGTACTTTGATACAGAAACAGCAAATGATTTGCCTGGTGAATAGCCGTGTTTTTGAAAGGAGAGGTTTATTGGAATATAGGAAATACCTAGTAGTTTCTTGAATTATTAAGCTGGTTCTAATTGATATTAAACCCTTCATATCTAGAAGGACACCATTGCTCATTGATCAGTGATGAGAGGTAAGAACATTGATTGATAAGTGGACTTCAGGACCAAGTTTATTTCCCAGTGAGTTCAATAATCCTGTAAAGACATCACATGGTTACTTTCCCACATCGATAAGTGGGTAGTTGGCACAGATTTATTGTGCAATAGGAACTATCATCACATTAATTAGCTAATTAATTAATTAATATACAAGTGTAATGAATAAGCTCAATTTCTGTCAGGAGATCCACAAGGCCATCTTCAGATCTAATAAATTTTTAGGAAATATGACTGTGTGTCGGTATTGTCCCAGACTCATACACTGTAGCCTAATCCTAATGTGATGTTATTTGGAGGCAAGAAATTTGGGAAGGAATTAGTTCATGATGTGATTAATGCCCTTATAACAGGATTCATAGAGAGAGGATCTGTTTCTAGTGTCATGAAGGACACTTGAATCATCATAAGGTACCATTATTTTTAAGGAGATTGAAATTGTCTCTAAATCAGGAAATGGATTCCATTCATTAGCACTTTGGTCTTGGACTTCTCATTGCCTAGAATTGTGGGAAAAATGGTGGTGTTTGTTGGTTATAGCACTGCACACTGACTAACAGAGGAATTACAGAACATAGCACACCATTGCATGCACCATTAAGCTTTCTTATTATAAAAGAATGCAGAGCAAGATTAGAGAAAGGAAAGGAAACATGAGGCAAAATCTAGGGGAAACCAGGAACAAACTTGTAGAGTCCTCACTAACTGGAGTCACACAGGACAGCCTCAGTTCGCTCAGTAAGGAGTCATGACAATACATGTGAAACGTTACAACCAGCAATACCCTGTAGAAACTCCATGCCCATAGTGTCAGTAGAGTTTATTCATGTAGTCAGATTCTGTTTGGTGTGCACCCAAAACCGAGCCTCCCATAAGGAAAACAAGCATTTGGCATGATCCATATTGCTTACACTAAGACTAGGAACGGTAATTCACCCTAGTTCATGACAGAATAGTAGGAAACCTTTTGAAATGGAAGACTCCAGATGCTAGCAAAGAAGCAATGCTGCAAACAAGTTTTTCTAAGAGGCATACTCAGACCTGCTATGTATGCACTCTTTCCTATGCATGTAGAAATCCACAAAGGGAAGGCATACTCCCAGGGCAGTGGAGAAATGAGACCTGCCATCGGCACTCATCCTTGTCCCTGCTAATTTAACCTGCCTTTTTGTCCTTTGAAGAAGATGGATGAGCCTTGGAAAATAATGGAGAGTTATTGAAAATATAATCAGATTGAGACTCTTGTAACAGCTGCGCCTCCAGATGCAGGTTTTGTACCAAAACAAATAATCAAGTTTTTATACAAATGTCAGCATGGAAAAATGCATTGCTTTCTCTACCCCATCAGGCAGGCAACTCTAGGAATATTTTGTTTTCAATTAAGAAGATGATACTCCCTTACTCTCTCTCTCTCTCTCTCTCTCTCTCTCTCTCTCTCTCTCTCTGGGGGAGGGGCGTGGGGGGTGTTTGTATGTCTGTATATGTGTGGCATATTTGTCTTCAAGTGTTCATGTATGTGTACTCACGCATGTGTGTTTTTGTGTACCTGGGTATGTGAAGTTCAGAGGTGGATGTTAAGAGCATTCTTCAAAAGCTCTTCACTTTACTTTTTGAGACATGGATCTTGCTGTCTCTGTCTCTCTGGTGCTGGGATTACAGGAGAATTCCACCATGCTTGGCTTTTCTATGAGGGCTAGAAATTTGAACTAAGGTTCTGAAGCTTTTGAGGCAAACACTTTACTAAGTAAATCATCTCTCCAGCCCTAATTCTTTCTTTAAGGCACAGTCACTCCATTTGTAGTTTGCAGGGGTTCAATGATCTCATTATTGGACAAGGCACTGTGTGCACCCATGACAAACATGACATTGTTCTGTCAGAGTCTGGGCACCATGAATTAGCAGGTTGCCCAGAGCCCTTGCTGAAGTCTACATGTACAGAAATTGAGTGATAAACCACACACACACACACACACACACACACACACACACACACACACACACTTCTGACATTTTCATGAAGTTATGGAGAGTTGAGATAAGCCAAACCAGAAGACAATTTGCTCCATCTGTACCTCAAATCTCTAAGGAAGAGGTAGAAAACTCAGTTGGGTCCTTTGAAGTTTTAAAGAAAGATGTGGACAAGGGGAAATGCAATGCTGTGTGCTAACTAAATAAGGCAATGCTCTTGAGCATAAGACTACAACATAAACATCTGTGGAAGATGAATTAAACCACCTTGTAAGACTATCACTAATGTAATACCATCACATTGGCAGGCTCTATTATTTTGGATCAGAGGCAGAAAACACAATCTTTTATTCTTGAGAAATGGCTGCTAGGGACAGATAGAGACTAAATACCTGGGAGACAACAAGGACCCTGCCACTAGAGCTGCTCAAAGTAAATGGGATGCAATCTGATCACCCACACCATGCACCGAAGAGTGCGAGCATCCAATCAGCAAATGGGGAAGAGTGCACAAGACTAGACTTAAAGAGGTCCCCAAGTCTGAAGTACATCCCAGACACAGATTGTTCACACTCGTATTGTGTCTGTTCAAAGCCATATGATTAATTCGTTTTTTCTTTGTTTTTCTACATGTTCACATTTATTTATTTATTTATTTATTTGTTTGTTTGTTTATTTATTTAGTTTTTTTTGAGACAGGGTTTCTCTGTGTAGCTTTGGAGCCTTTCCTGGAACTCACTATGTAGACCAGGCTGGCCTCAAACTCACAGAGATCTTCCTGACTCTGCCTCCCGAGTGCTGGGATTAAAGGCGTGCGCCACCACCGCCTGACAATTTTCACTTTTAAATGACTTATTTTTACTTCTCTCTCGGCACTGAATGGCATTACTACCAGTATTCATCTGTGATACACTGAGGTTTTGAAGTAGATGGAAGCTAGGATACCTTACTACAAAAAGGCCATTGAGATGCTTTGGCCCCTGCCACCAAACCTGATGACCCAGAACCTACAGGGTAGAAGGAGAAAACTAGTTCGATGAGCTAGTATTTTATTTCTATGTATTCTCCCAGGGGTTCTAATTTTAACTGTATTCATTGTTTTGAAGCTGTTGGGGATAAGCTCTCAAGTTGTTAATTCACTCGTTGAGATTTTCATACATGTATACAATGCATTTCAATCACATAGATCCTGCATTTCTCCCCCAGCTATTCTTAGACCCGCCCTCATCACATCTCCCTCCCAACTCCATGCCTGTTTTTCATAGCTCACTGAAGCTAATCAGTGCTATCTTCGTAGGTGTAGGGCCATCCACTGGAACCTGGGCATTATAATTGGGGCCACTTCCCTGGAGGAAACAAACTACTCACCTTACCCAGGTAGCCTTCAACTGCCAAAGCTCCTCAGTTGTGGGGACTGAGGGACAACGTTGTGAGCCCCTCCCACATCTTTGACTGGTTTGATCTTTTGTAGATCTTGTATAGGCAACCCATCTGCTGTGAGCTCATGAGTGCAGAGGCCCTGTCATGTCCAAAAGTTACGGTTTGGCAGCCATTTTCCTAAGACATTAGCTATCCTGAATAAAGATTGGAATTACCAGTCAGTGTTGGTCCGATGATATTTTTTTTCTTCTCACTATGAAACATTATTCCACTGTCCTTTTGTTCCCATCACAGGTGTTGAAATGTTGACAGTACTGCTTTGTACCTGACGTGTATTGTCTCTTTTTGTTTTAAAGATATTCTCATGTCTTTACAATGTGTATGCTTACACAAAATCAAGCTTAATTTAATTATTTATATTTATTACGTACCCCTGATCTGTCAAGTTTGTATCCTTCCTCCCTTTGGGAAATATACATTTAAAATATGAACCCACCTCCTTGTCTCCCATAGCACTTCTGTGAACTTCTTCCAGTCACATGTTGAATCTTGTCATCCTGTGTTTCAGTTTCTTAAACTATATAATTTCATGTTTCTCATGTAAGTTTGTGCTGCATTTTGCATCATTTATGCATATCTATATTCGCTTCACTAAATTCTGTGTCCATTTTTATTATGCTCTGTTTATACCATCTGCTTCGTTCTTCCTTGCAATAATTATATTTTTAATGATTACTCACAAAGTCAGATCCAGTTATGTGTCAGCCTCCTATTTATTGTGTCTGCTTTTAGGATTGAATTTTATAGGTAGTTGCTTTATTTTCTTTATCGTTCAGGGTCTATGTATCAAAGAGTCGGTTTGTTGATTTTCTTGCCTCTGTAATCACCTTGCTTTGCCCATAGCAGATGATGTCTCGTGGCAAGCTCTGATTTGAATGGTCATAATCTGTGGAAATCTTGAACTGGATTTTTAAACAGACCAGGAATTTTTCCTCTAACATATTCCCTTTCTTCCTTTGTGAAGCAATATCACCACCAACTTTCAGTCTTCTCAGATTGAAATCCTTTTATCACACATTCTGTTTCAACGCTTAGTATTAAGGGTTTGTTTCTTTTTAAATACAATGTGTCGTTGGTCTGTGATACTATTTCTCCTCATCAGACTTTCTTTCCGTGATTATTTTAGCATTAGTCAATGGAGTTTCCACTAACATATTATTTTAATAACAAACTAGTTCATTAACTCTATATTCATTACTTTTTTTGTTCTTAACATTTGCTTTTCATTTTTCAAGTCTACCATTTAGATCTGCATTTAAAAGTTATATTCTATTCCACCTCACATAGAACTTTTTGGGGTAATTTTAGAGTTGGCTTATTCTTTTGTCTATTTTTTTAGTATTGGTGTATGTGTTTGTATTGGGGGTGGGTGGGTGTAGGTACCCGTGTGCCTGCATGCAGGACTGCACATGGCATGGCCTGAGTCTGGAATTTAGAGAACAACTTTTGGGAGTTGGTTCTCTCCCTCCACATTGAGTTCCAGGGATAAAACTCGGGTAATTAGGTTTTTACATCAGGCAGCTTTACGTGCTGAGCCATCCAGTTAGACCACAGAGTAACTTTAAAAACAAAAAAAAACAAAAAAGCATAAAACACAATCCACAAGTTTTAAACCCAAAGTAGAAGCAGGGTGTGTACATTCTTACAAATATCTGTAAATACATTTCTATAGGTTGTAAATTCTCTTAAAGTGAGAATTATTGAATTATACTGCATTGTACCTATCTAGCCCATCTCTCTTTTGTCTAGTCCAATGGTTAGCAAAGAATAGGTGCTTTATTTTTTTATAAGAGTGGAAATAAACATTTAAGATGTTTATTGACTATTTCACACTTGGCATCTTTCCTAGGACTTCATAATCCATGATGAGATCACTGGTAATAAAATTCAACACATTCACATAGATCTCAATGGATGTTTTTACATTATGTATAGGATCTTTTTTTAATTGTTATGTGATCCTGGACAGATGCCTACTATATCTGAGTTACAGTTCTTCAAGATGAAATAGAAAATAATACAAGCAGGATTTTTTGATGTGATGAGAAGACAGAAAAAAACCTTTAGTGAGAGTTAGAACACAGGGCTCCATCCCCTACCTTCTCAGGATCCTGGATAGACACAACCCACGTGGTGTCTGTATTCTCTGATTTCTTATCCACTCTGGTACCTATAGATGAAATGTGACAAAGTGTAATCAGTTGAAACTGATTTTATCTTTTTGAAACAAAAGATAAAGTTGTCTTATCAAACGTTGTCCTACTGAGTTGGAGTGATTTACTTTGGTTTTCATCATCCTGCTTTATTTCTTTCTAAATTATGAATGGCACTTGAAATGACATGCGATACTGTTAATTTTAGTAGGTTGCAACAGTTAATAAAGAGGTCCACCATCTGAAACTAGGTAAGAAACAACCATAACAGCAACATGTGACTTTTCTCAAAACAAAATATTGGTTAATATAGTAAAATATTATGAGACCTGAATTTAGGATCAGGATATAAAATTGAAATACCCCTGTCTTTTCATGCCATTTCATGCTGTTTTGGGTTTTCTTCTCTCATTTTTAAAAATTTCTTTTCTTCCTTATTTATTCATTTTCCCATTATCTTTATTCTTTCCACCTTCTCAAACTTCCTTTTGCTTTTAAAGAGGAAAATCTAAAATGAGTTTTGCACATCATGACCCTCTACTGACTTTATACATTAGATCCTCTACTGACTTTGTGTTGTGAAATGTGATAGTTTCTGTTATGAAATTGAAACTTCAGATGCAATAAAGTCTTGAAAACTAACAAAAGATTTAAAAATAGAAAAGCAACACTGAAAACAACCAGCACAAACTCTTCATTTGATGGTGGTTAAAAGTTGTATCTTCAGCAACTGTGGAATGACTCATCCCTAACAGGCTTGTGGGTCATCCTGCCCAAACAAGTAAAAAAGATACTTTCTGAGAGCCAGCCTGGGTCTGCTTGATGGTCTTAGCAACAGCAGCTGAGACATGATCCGGAGATGACCTGAACCAATGAGAGGCAGCATGACACACCAGCAGATGCATATTCATCAGACCTCCCCACAGGGAGGGGTGGAGGGTATATAAGGCTTGCCTCTTCCTGAATAAACTGAGCTTGTTGTTCGATATTCTCCGGGAGTCTGTGTGATTTGACTCTGCACCTACTTGGCCCCCACCCCCAAAGGGAACAACAGCAAAGGACCCTGCTACAAGCAATGTTGTTTGTACACTCCTACAAATGGTGAAATAATTATAATCACTCATTAATTTCATTCAGGTAACAACTGAAACGAGGTGTTTGGGCAATAGAATTTTCCAGGACCTGTGCTCCCAAATGGAGAAACAAGGATGAAAAAGTCACAGCCATGCCCTCTTTCGTGTGTGGACACAGACAACATTTAATTCCATAGCAACTATGCCTTAAAGGGGATATTAGCTCCAGTGTGAATACGGTCCTTCTTTTTCTTCATCATGTGCATTTATCACATTTTAGATTTTTCTTGTTTATTCATTCATTTGCATGTATGGGGTCGTTTGTGTGTGTATCAATGCATGTGCTACATCTGCTTGTGCAGGTCAGAACAAACTTGTAGGACCTGATCCTCTCCTTCCACTGTGTGGATTCTGGGGATAGAACTCAAAAGTGCTCATTGTTTGTGTTGAGCACCCTTACCTGCTCAGCTATCATGCCAGTGCCACAGGACGGAGATTTTGTTCATTTTAATTTTGTTTTCTCCTGCTTTTGTGGGCTTTGGAGATTGAACGCAGGCTGGCAGGCTTGTATAGAAAGCATCTTTCCCCGAAGTGCCATCTTGCCAGCCTTGGTCTTTACTTTCTTCTTTTAAAATTCCATTTATTGTATATATTCAGGGTGTTCAATGACTTATCAGGAAAATAAAAGAGGAATTAAGCACGAAGCAAGATAACATACCCATCAGCTCATATAACTTACACGTTTGTCAATTTATATGTATGACAGGAACAGTTAAAATTGACTACTTCAGTGATACTCTGTCTGTCTTGTAGACGAATTTCTACATGGTCTTATTAAATAAAAAACACAGAGCCAAATATAGGGGTGAAAGCCTTAGAGATCAAGGAAATAGGAAAAGCCACTAGCCAACCTTACCTCACTAACTGCAGCTTCCAAATGTGAGCTACTTCTTGTCTACCCATGCCTTTATATGCCTTGCTTTTCTGCCCTTTCATTGGCTCTTAGCCCAGCTACCTCACTTCCTTGTCACTGTCTGTCTGTACAGACTTCCAAGTTGGTTGGTACTGGGATTAAAGGCATGTGTCACCACGCTTGGCTCTGTTCCCTAGTATGGCCTTGAACACACAGAGACCCTGCCTGCTAAGTGATCAGATTAAGGGCATGTGCTACCTGATTTGTTTACTTAAAATGGCTGGCCTTTCCCCCCTGATCTCCAGGCAAGTTTTATTTATCAAAGCACAAATAAAATATCACCACATTTCAGCACAAATAAAATATCACTACACTGTCTCTGTCATCTCTCTGTCTCTGTCTCTCTCTAACACACACACACACACACACACACACACACACACACACACACACTGTAATTGTTTCTTCAAAAGGCCATTTCATCTTTCTATAAGGCCAGCTGCTTCAGGATGGTAGGGAACATGGTAAAACCAGTAGATTCCACAATTGTGTGACCAATATCACACTTCTATGGCTGAGAAATGAGTTCCTTGGTCTGAAGCAATACTGAGTGGCATACCATGATGATAGATAAGTCATTCTGTGAGTACATGGATGGCAGTTTTGGCAGAAGCATTATGTTTAGGAAAGGTAAATTCATAAGCAGAATAAGTATCTATTCCAGTAAGGACAAAGTGTTGTCCTTTCCATGGAGGAAATGGTCCAATATAGTAAACCTGTCACCAGGTTGCTGGCTGATCACCCCAGGGAATGGTGTCACATTTGGGGCTCAGTATTGGTCTCTGCTATAGGGCAAATCTGGAACTCAGGAACAGCTATAGTCAGGTCAGTCTTAGTGAGTGGCAATACATATTATCAAGCCCATGCATAACCTCCGTCTCTGCTATGATGGCCACTTTATTCATGGGTCCATTGGACAACGACAGGGATGGCTGGGGAAAAAGGCTGATTTTTCCCAGAATGGGTCATCCTATCTACTTGATACCTCAGTTAAAGTCATCTTCTGATGAGCATTTATACAGTGCACAACTAACTTCATATCCTTCACTTATTTGAAGAGACCTATCCACATACTTCTTCCCTAGATGTCTTTTTCACCAATTTTCCTATCATAATCTTTCCAAGTCCCTGGCCATCCAGCCAATCTATTGGCTCTAGCCTGTTTATAAGTGGACAGCTGGCCATTTTCCTTTCCAAACAAAATCTATGACCAGGTGTACTGCCTGAAGTTCTGCTCACTGTGAAGATTTCCCTTCACTCATATCTTTCAGGATTGTCCCAGAAAGGGGTAGTAATGCTGCACTGTCCATTTCTGGGTGGTGCCTGGATATCATGCAGAACCATCATTAAACCAGGCTCTAGTCTTCTCTTCCTCAATCAATTATCATAGGGCATACCCATGAGGCTGTAAGTGCATGCTTGGCAGCAGACAGCATCGAAACAGGAGTAGAAACCATAGACATTTGGGCAACTTCTTCATGTAACTTGCTTGTGCTTTCTGGATCTGCTTAGACCTAGTCTCTCTCTCTCTCTCTCTCTCTCTCTCTCTCTCTCTCTCTCTCTCTCTCTCTCTCTCTCCCCCCACCCACACACACACACACACACACACACACACACACAAAGAAGATTCATTAGAATGGTTTACAGACTGTGATCCAACTATCACAACAATGGCTGTCTACCAATGGAAGGTCCACAAATCTAGTAACTGTTCAGTCCCCAAGGCTTGGTGTCTTGGCTGGTGTTCAGTACATGCCAGAATCCCAAAGAAGTAGACTCTAACACCAGTGAAGGAACAGACTTACCAGTGAGAGTGACAGCAAGCAAGCAAAGAGAACTTCCTTCTTCCATATCCTTTATATAAGCTTCTAGCAGAAAGTGTGAACCAGATCAAAGGTGGATTGTCCCACATCCAAAGATCTGGATTAAAAGTAGATCTTCCCACACCAACTGATTTAATTAAGAAAAATCCCTCACAGGTGTCACCAGTCATTTGGGTGTTAGTCAGTTCCAGATGTAGTCAAGTACAACCAAGAATAGCCATCATGAATCCACCCCTTGTCAACTTGACACACAATTATGTCTCTCTCCATGTGTATGTGATATATATATATAT
>CABHPH010123028.1:932-15292 GCA_902168325.1 Peromyscus nudipes
CCCACCCCCCATTTCCATCTCCTCCAGGGCAAAGGCTCCCCCAGGGATTGAGATCGACCTGGTGGACTCAGCCCAGGCAGGTCTAGTCCCCTCCTCCCAGGCTGAGCCAAGGGTCTCTACTAAGCCCCAGGTTTCAAACAGCCAATTCATGCACTGAGCACAGGACCCGGTCCAACTGCCTGGATGCCTCCCAAACAGATCAAGCCAATCAGCTGTCTCATCCATTCAGAGGGCCTGGTCTAGTTGGGGGCCCCTCAGCCATTGGTTCACAGTTCATGTGTTTCCGTTTGTTTGGCCACTTGTCCCTGTATTCCATCCATCCCTGGTCCCAACAACTCTAGCTCACATAAACCCTCCTCCTTCTCACCAATTGGACTCCCGGAGCTCCACCCAGGGCCTGACCGTGGATATCTGCATCTAGTTCTCTCAGTCACTAGATGGGGCTTCTATTACGACAATCAAGGTGTTTGGCCATCCTATCACCAGGGTAGGTCAGATCGGGCTACCTCTCGACTATTGCCAGCAGTCTATTGTGGGGGCATCTCCGTGGATCTCCGTGGGCCTCTCCAGCACTCTGCCTCTTCCCATTCTCATGCGGTCTTCATTTATCATGAACATTCCCTGTGTTTCCTCTCTGCACTTGATCCAGTTGGGATCTCCCGCTACCCCAAGTTCTCTTTCCCTCGCCCCTCGCCCCTCATTATCCCCACTCACGTCCAGTCTGTTCATGTAGATCTCATCCATTTCTCCATCATTGGACGATCCCCGTGTCTTTCTTGGGGTCCTGTTTTCCAGGTAGCCTCCCTGGTGTTGTGAGTGGCTGACCAGTCATCCTTGTTCCACAACTAGTATTCTCCTATGAGTGGGTACATACCATGTTTGTCTTTCTGAGTCTGGGTTACCTCACTCAGGAGGATTTTTTCTAGATCCCTCCATTTGCCTGCAAACCTCAAGATGTCGTTGTTTTTCTCTGCTGAGTAGTATTCCATTGTATATATGTACCACAGTTTATTTATCCATTCTTTGGTTGAAGGGCATCTAGGTTGTTTCCAGGTTCTGGCTATTACAAATAATGCTGATATGAACATAGCTGAGCAAATGCCCTTGTGGTATGGTTGAGCATTCCTTGGGTATATGCCCAAGAGTGGTATAGCTGCATCTTGGGGGAGATTGATTCCCAATTTTCTAAGAAAGCGCCATATTGATTTCCACAGTGACTGTACAAGCTTGCATTCCCACCAGCAGTGGATGAGAGTTCCCCTAGCTCCACATCCTCTCCAGCACAAGGTGTCCTCAGTGTTTTTGATCTTAGCCAATCTGACTGGTGTAAGGTGGTATCTCAGAGTTGTTTTGATTTGCATTTCCCTAATGATTAGGGATGTTGAGCAATTCCTTAAATGTCTTTCAGCCATTTGTGTTTCCTCTGCTGAGAATTCTCTGTTTAGTTCTATAGCCCATTTCTCAATTGGACTGTTGAGAATTTTGATGTTTAATTTCTTGAGTTCCCTATATATTTTGGATATCAGTCCTCTGTCCGATGTGGGGTTGGTGAAGATCTTCTCCCATTCTGTGGGCTGTCGCTTTGCCTTGTTGACCGTATCCTTTGCTCTACAAAAGCTTTTCAGTTTCAAAAGGTCCCATTGATTGATCGTTTGTCTCAGTGTCTGAGCTACTGGTGTTATATCTAGGAAGCGATCTCCTATGCCAATGTCCCGCAATGCTTTGTAACATAACTGATTGTTTGATCTACTAATATTTAATAATATGTGTCTAATTTGGACATGTGTGAATGAAATGTTCTTTGTATTATTAAGTCCACATGATAGCTAGTAACACTTTATGGGTGGAGAACAATATTATAAAATCTGTTTATGATTCTCATACCATGTTGCTTATTTTTTATAACACAAAAGTTAATAGTCAGTTGCTTACTGCTTCGTACTTAGTACATTTTAACTTTGGGGCAGAAATCACACAAGAAGTGCTTCCATGGCTCCAGACTTTGCAGTTTAGAATCTGTTCCTACCATGAGGTCTTGTTTGGACAAGAATGGTCAATTGGGTCTTTGGGAAAGCTGAAATAAAATTACAGTTCTTCTGAGAGGGGAAAGAAATTATGTCCTTCCTAAGATAAACCTCAAGGTAGCCTACCTTAACTAACTGATATAAACAACTGGTAAATCTATTCATAGCTCCAATGTAGAGAAGGTAAACTGAGGATCCAGAAAGTAAACATACACTGTTGTTGTTAGTGTTTGTATTAATTAGTTTTCAATGCTGTGACCAAAATTCATGACACTATTTAAAGAAAAAAAAGGAATATTTTGGCTTCCAATTTCAGAAGATTTAGTTCATGTTTGTCTTCTGTCCTGTGCTTGAGGATGGCATCATATTCACAGGAACATGTGTCTGAGAAGAGCTGTGCACTTTATGTCCAAGAAAGAAGCAGGGTGGGGGGGAGAGGGAAAGAGCGAGAGAGGGAGAAGGAGAGAGGAGGAGAGAGGGAGGGAAGGAAGAAGGGAGGGTGGGAGGGAGAGAGAGAGGGCAAGAGAGCAGGGGAGAGGGAGAGAGGGAGAGAGAGGGAGGGGAGAGAGAGAGAGAGGAAGGAGAGAGGGAGAGGGAGAGAAAGGGGAGGGAGAGGGGAAAAACAGCTAGGGACAAAATACTCCCAGAGATGTAGTCTAATGCCACCAGTTAGTTGCCCCAACCCTAAGTTTCCACAACATCTGAACACAGTGCAACCACCACAGAACAAGCATTCAAAACCTGAGCCTTCAAACACCAGATTAGAAGTGTAGCTACACTTCTAGTAAATGCTTCTTCTCTTCCCTCTACAGAAGTATCAACCTTCCTACTATTCCAGCTGAAGATATCTTAAAATCCAGCAAATCACTTATTAGAACCAGTATTTTCATTTGGATTGGTGATCAAGTAACAGACATTTTTATGTGAATCATGACTAGGACTATGCCATAAAATTAATTTAAATAGCACTTAAAAGGGAAAAAAAACTAAGTAATAAAATTAGTTACCAGGAGATAATATAATTAACCATAGCCACGAATAATACATTCTCTAGCCTTCTGTATGTCACATATAACATTACTTACCTTTTCTACAATGTCTCTTAATTTTCATCACAACTGAGAAGTTGGCAGTATCTGTGCCTAGGAACACTGTATTTAAGTTTATGATGTGGCAAAGAAAAGCTATATGACTAGAATCTCCTTTTCAAAACATAACTTGATAACTTTATACAACTTATATTTATGAGGAGGGATCATTCAGGTGAAAAGTCTCGATTCTGTAACTAAAATGGGGGGGTGGAGAGAAGACTTGATTTGGTAATAGCAAAAATTTGAGAGAGAAGTTCACTGAGGACTTGGCTATTTAGCCAAACATTCAGTGTCCTATTTAGCTTTAACTGGCAAGCTGACACAGACTAGAGTCACCGAGAGGAACTTCTCTATTGAGGAGTTGCCTAGATCAGATTGATCTTTGGCATGTCTGTGGGAGATTGTCTTGAATATTAATTAGTACAGGAGGACCCAGCCCACTGTGAGCAGTACAATCCCTCAGCAGGAGCTTCTGGATTGGGTAAGAAAGCCCATTAAGCATGAGCCTGTAAGCAAGCCAAAGAGTGAGCCAGAAAACAGCATCCCTCCATGGTTTCTGCTCCAGGTTCTTGCCTCAAATTCCTGCCCCAACTTCCATGACAATGAATGATCATTGTGACCTGGAAATGTAAACTGAAATAAGTCATTTTCTCCCCCAAGGTGCTGTTGTTGGTCAGAGTATTTTACCACAGCAATAAGAAGGTAAATAGAACATCCAGGAAGCTAATAAGCCTAAGAAAAGAATAAGGATATCATTTTCTACCACGGTGAAAGCTACAGAGCTCCAAGTATATTGTATCAGTATCTTTTCCTATTGCTGATAAAATACTTTGATAAAAGCACTTCTGGGCAAATGGGTTCATTCTGGATCCTGGCTCACAGTTCACGTTATAGTCTGTCATGGGAGGGAAGTCATGGAGCAGAAGCTGGAAGACACTGATCATATTACGTCAGCAATCAGAAGAGAACAATGGATACCTACATGCTCAGCTGGCTTTCTCTCCATCTTCTATATACCAGGTCCCAACCACAACTAAGATGGGTCTTCACCCATTAATATAATGAAGATAATCCCCATATACAAGTAAGTCCAGAAGCCTATCTCCCAGGTGATTCCAGGTTGCATTGTTAATTGTTAAGTTCACAATTAACATCAAACGTCACATGTAAGAACATCACGAGAAATGATAAGAGCTCAGAATTTAGAAAGAGGAGGTAAAACAGATGAGAAGGAATGTCCAGAGATGCCTAAAAGGCAAGAAAATGAAGAAGGTAATAGGTAGCATAGAGAAGAGTGTTATGGGCAACCATGTCAAATGCTTCAGAAAGGCTAAAGATGATGGAGAAAAGCTCTGTGCTGACCTAGGAGAGAAGTTTTACAAATCAGAGGGTCAAAACAAGATTCCAGATATAGCAAAGAGATAATTCCAGATATAGCAAAGAGACAAAAGTTAATGAGAGAAGGTTTACCCTCCTCTTAGCGCAAGGTAGGGACAGCAGCAAGAATCACTGTGGTATATGTCGGATATGGAGACACCTCAATGGAGCCCACTGGGATCAGAGCTCTTCCTTATCTCTGGTCCTACCTATACTGCAACCCTACAACTTGAAACCCCTAGTATTATCTCTGGAATATAATAAAAATAACTATTAATATCTTTCTCTCTATAAAATGCAGATCTTACCAATACTTTTATATATGAGGACTAAGAAAAGACAAATAACAAGCAAACTGATAAGGATGAAAGCTATGTTATATGACCGACAGATGAACACTCCAATGTTTCTGTACTAAAGGCAAAAGTTTGGTTGGTCCAAAGTCTCTGACCAGGGCAGTTGACTTAGAATTGTAGTTCCCTCATTTAATACAATGGAAAATAAAAGAAGAATCACCACTGGACATATTACAAAATCAACTTTCCTGTGATTTCACACAGAATGACTTTCTTCCAGATTCTCCAACCTGCTTTGTTCTGAGCATTGATTACTGATGTGTTATACATATTATAGATCAGAATGTTACCTGTATCTAATTACAGCATCTACAGTATCAGTTATCCATCTACTGACATAAAACTCGAACATTAAAAACTATTCTTCTAAACTCTTCAGTTTTCTTTCATACATCTTCCAGATTTATTTAAAATAATACTTTATTAGTTTCTAAAATAGGTCTCATAATAAATCTTTCTGTTATGGCTACTGAGTCCTTGCAAGATTTGGAATCACGGCAGTGAAGGAACAAAAATGGAGAATATATTTGAGAGAGCAAGAGCATTTACAAAACTATGACTCATATGCCAGTCACCATGTTACATGTACAATTTTTTCCTACTTTACATAAAACTGTTAGGACTCATACTAAGCAGCAATGGTGTCATTCACCCCGTTGTTAATCATTCAGCAAACTGAGGTGAGAAATAGTATTGACTTCAGTACCTCCTCAAAGTTTCCTGGTCAGAATACTCATCAACTTCAACTGACAGTGGAGTTGCTTCTGTCTTTTTTTTTTTTCCAGAGCTGAGGACCGAACTCAGGGCCTTGCGCTTGCTAGGCAAGCGCTCTACCACTGAGCTAAATCCCCAACCCCTGGAGTTGCTTCTGAAAGCCACCTTGCCATTCAACCAAAGACGGCAACATCATGCATGACCTTCCATACTTTAAAAAGCTTGTGACATAAATCTCTCTTTTATAACTCTTCAATATTTAACAAGTTACAGCTAATATTGTTAACATGCAGTATGCTATGTTTGTCTTCAAATTAACTGTCACTGATTATAAGATTCATAATTGCAGTTCACCAGTCACTCTGTCCTTGATCAGAAAGAGAAGGAATCTCAATTGGTTCCTAATTCAGGTGTGTGCTGATGCCACCCAGCAAGTAGACTGGCCAAACTTTAGAGCAGAGAATTGGTTGAACTGGATCAAGAATTTCATTTTATAGCACACACACACACACACACACACACACACACACACACACACAAATACAGAGACACCCATACTCACACTTACACACACAAAGAGACATATACAGAGAGAGAGGGAAATTCACAGACATACACTCTCTCACACTCACATACACACATATATATACTCACACACACAGACTCACCCACACACAGAGACATATACAGAAAGAGAGAGAGAGAGAGAAATACACAGACAAGCACACACACACACACACACACACACACACACATGCACACACACACACACACACACACCCCTTGAGCTGAGCTGTTGAGTCCAGTTAAATTTCTATGAATCATGCTTTTGAAGAACTCTATAAAAATCAATGTTCCTATAAGTCTCTAAAGATCAGTGAAATCTGATATATTCCAAGCCCTTTCTAAGGTTTTTCTGAATCCATTTTCTCACTTAAACCTCATATGAACCATTTGCGCCCACACTTATTATTCTTCTTGTGTGTCAGAGGAGAAATAGGCATGTAGCAATTCTATAACCTGCCTCCCATTATGTAGTTCTATATTTAAAAAATTATATATATGTATGTATATGTATGTATACATATATAATTTTCCATATATATATATATAATTTCTACTGAATTCCTATCTCTTTTTAAAGAGTTACCACACACACATACTTGTCATCAAGCAACCTCGAGGGAATTTCTGTGTATGTGTTTCTTGTGATTTTACTTTAGCTCTTTATTTTTTGTTTGTTTGTTTGGCCTGTTCAGGTTTGTTTTTATTTTATCTTATTTGCTTCTTTTTTTTTTACATGCCTGTTTGTTTTCTAATGAAATTCAGCAAGAAAAGATAGGGATTTGGGTGGGTGGGGAGGATCTGGAAGGAGTGAGGGGAGGGGAACCATAATCAAAATATATTGTATGAAAAAAATCTATTTTCAGTTAGAGAGAGAGAGAGAGAGAGAGAGAGAGAGAGAGAGAGAGAGAGAGACCCAAGTAAGGCCTTCAAATGGCCAGGCCCTTCCAAAAGGCTTCTCATTTTTAAAAAGTCTTTTAGAATTTGTAAGTCTAATAAAGATTTATCACTTCTACCTTTGGTTTTTAAAAAGTATAAGTAGTATATAGCATGAGACCTAATAATATTCCTTAAACAAAGTTAGCAATAGGCTGGATGTAGTGCATGCCTTTAACCCCAGCACTCAGGGCAGAGGCAGGAGCATCTCTGTGAGTTCCAAGCCAGCCTGGTTTACAGAGTGAGTTCCAGGATTTTTACCCAGAGAAACCCTGCCTGGAAGAAAAAAAGAAAGAAAGGAAAAGAAAAGGTTATCCATAATATATTCACCTATTCATAAAAATAGATATATAATATTTACCAGTGGCAAGGATAACAAACATTTTGATCAAATTCTAATTTTAAAGATGGCCTAACAATTTCATTTATAATAGAATCTGCTGAAATAAAATCAACTGAAACCATATCACACACACACACTCAAACAAAGCCACATAACATCTCAACTGAAGCCTCTATCACACACCACAAGATTCTAAACTTGACCTCATTATATGAGTGGAAAGATTCTACTCTATTCAAAAGTTCAAACTTCAAAAAATATTGATTCTATATCATTAGTTTTAAATAAATATATTTACTTATTTTTATCTTAAATAAAATAAATTTGAAGTGCATTTTAAGTGTTCTGCAAATAATTGTGTTTGAAATCTTCATTGCCCATATCTGAAATAATACAGTTAATATTATTAATACTCAATGGCGACAACCATAACATTTTTAGTATGTCATAAAGCTCCTTTATACAACATCTTCCTTAATATGACCACAATAATCTTTTTGTGGATTTTCACAAAGAATATATACCAGCAGCAACAGGGATTTGCATTTAGTAAAACAATATAGAAATAGCAACTTAGTTAGTGTCGTCTTCTAAAAGTACAGAGATCTAAGTAGCAGATTCATTAATACATTTTAATACAACAGAGATCTACTCATAGGCTCTAGAACTGGGTTGGGATTTTACCCTCAATTTCTGATGGTTTGATTTTATTGAGCTAATAGATTGGCGTATTAAATTGCTTCTTATGACTCAGAAATATAGAGCACTAACTGTAAATACACTCAAGCTATCGTATCTACAACAAATGCAAACAAAACACAAAGAAGAAAAAGATGGAAGCAACACAATTATTAATGTTGATTAATTAATAGAAGAGACAGAGAGGGTGGAAAAATTAGCTAGTTTCTTCACTTTTGTTACATTTTCACTGCATGTCTAATTCTCACATATTATTTTGTATATTTCAATATATGTATCATTATTAGAAAACAATGTGTAATTGTGAGGCGGTAATTTCATCCAGCACAGAAATAGTAAATTCGAGGCAATTAGGATTTGGAAAGGTTGATGAGACAAACAGTGCCTGTAGGCACGGGAGAAGAAGTGAGAGGAAGAGACTTGGACCGATGGTTTTAAAAGCCTTCCAGTTTAAGCAGAAGAGTTTGGGCTTCCGGGACAGAGCTGCTTTGAAGGGCAGGGTCTGGAAGGAGCAATGTAAGACTAAGACGGGCTTTACAAGGGAATCAATGAGATCTCTGGTTTCACAGTAACCTTACATCCTTATACAGCATCTGCAGCACACTACACAGTATGTAAACATTTACCAAATGCTGGCAATGGTGAATGAGCAATGATAACAGAATGGACCAAAAAATCTGATAGAGAGATCTAGAAGTGGTAGTTACACATTACATGTGGTACCCCAATATGAAAGCACACAACTTGAAAGTGTAGTGTGTGTGTGTGTGTGTGTGTGTGTGTGTGTGTGTGTGTGTTTGTGCATCCATACATATAAAAGGCAGATAGAATGGGGTTAGGAAGCAATCTTAAAAGTCAGGCTTCCTGGATCATTTCACAGCCCTAATAGTTTTTTCCTAAACTTGGACATGTTTTCTTATATTTAAAAGACTGACACAGTTTTCTATCAAAATGAGGTTAGGATTACATCTATCTTAGAAGATTAATTTAGATAATAAAAAAATCACTTAGACATGGTAAACATCAATAAAAGCTGTAATTCTCAAGTTATTTGTCTTTTTCACTGAGCCACCTTCATTTAGATATCTTTCTTTTAGATGTGGTTGACAATATCTCAGGGAATTGTCCTGAACAACGCTATGCCCTCCCTAACTCTAATTATAAGAACAACACAAGCACTAATTACTAACTAACTCATGACCCTAAAGGAATCGTGGTTTAAAACATTTTTAGTTAGCAAAAGCATTATTCCATTGTAGCTAGAGTTTTCCTACCGGGCCCACAGTCAGGACAAATCTCTCTCACCCGCCAGTCCCACAGCTGCTCAGACCCAACCAAGTAAACACAGAGACTTATATTGCATACAAACTGTATGGCCGCGGCAGGCTTCTTGCTAACTGTTCTTATATCTTAAATTAATCCATTTCTATAAATCTATACCTTGCCACATGGCTTGTGGCTTACCGGCATCTTCACATGCTGTTTGTCATGGTGGCGGCTAGCAGTGTCTCCTCAGCCTTCCACTTCCCAGAATTCTCTCCTCCTTGTCCCGCCTATACTTCTTCCTGCCTGACCACTGGCCAATCAGTGTTTTATTTATTGACCAATAAGCAACATGTTTGACATACAGACCATCCCACAGCATTCCATATCTTAACTGAAAACACTATGGCATATTCTTCCTAATTTTATGTCTCAAACTTTTATTCTAAAGGAAAACTTTTAGCACATAGTTAAAATAGGAAAGCACATTGTTCAGGAATAACTTGAACCTATTGTGCCATGGTATCATCAACACAAAGTACCAAGTTCTTCTCAGCTTCACAGCTACTTCTGCATAACACTTCCCAGGACAGGTACAAGGCTTCACGTGGTAGAGACCCCAACATGTCCAGGTGATAGTCTTTATGCAACTCTCTGATCTCAGAATTTTTTCTACAGAAATAATACCACACTCCGCATCAGCAAGGAACTACAGGAGGCTCTTAGAATCATATTGACAACCTCATTTCTTCCCCCACTAAGCCTTTTCCGTGCATAGAAATAAATACAACCTTCCTATGGCCATTCTTCTATAATTTATGATTTTCTTAAAAATTGGTAAATGAACATCCAAACTTTTGCTTTTCTAAATAAAGCTTACACAACATATTCTTTAAATTTCAAAATAACAAGCTTTTTCAACTTCCTGCAATCTATGTTCGTGGAGAGGGGCAGGAATTGTTTCAATCAAGGATTAACTATTATTAATTCCTTCTTTCACAAAGGACATGATCTAACTTTAGATTCTAGCTCTCTGTTGTCTTAAATAGATGCTCTTACTGACACTTAAGTATAGGGTTAAATGTAGTAAACTGAAAGAATTAAGGACGAGTCTGGTGATGGCAAGCAGTAGCATATTGGGCTTATTGCTCCACAGGATGTTTCTATTTTTACTTAAAGGTAACTTCTCTAATAACGTGTGGGCACGAATAAATTTTGAATACTGTGACAAAATAGCTGTGTTCCAGAGACTTATGCCCCCACTCTCAATTCAGAGTTGTCGCTGGTGGAGATGCATGCACCATAGCTGCCTGCTTTCTTAACAATACCGTGTAAGGAAGTTCTGGCCCATGGGATGAGGATTTTCTAATACAGGGTGGAATGGGTACATTACTTCTGGAGCTCAGTTTTAATAACCTGCAGTATAAGTCTTCATTCACCTCTACCTGTTCTTGAGTTGGCCAGTTGGAGATGCTGTCCAAAAATGACCTCATAAACCAGGCATTGCAAAAGGAAGAGCTGATAGAACCTGTATTTCTAAAATTGAGTAGAAAGAACTAAGACCAACCCAAAGCCATTCCTATTGCTGCTGAGTGTGTGAGAAAGCACTGTTCACTGTGTTAACCTATGGAGATATAGTGATTGATTCATTTTATAGAAACTAAAGTAAAGATAATTAATACATGTGGCCAAATTCCATACAGTAGAAGGCTTTCTGATGCTATATAACTTGCATCGAGGCAAAAAATAAACATATCCCCAAAGGGAATATTTTATGTACTATTCTCAACCAGTTAATACAACAATAATAACACATAATAAAGTTATTATTTTACAATTTGGCTAACATTCAATGAGTGCCTTCAATTGCTACTTTACAGGCATTTGCGCATTTCATTCTGACAAATCCCTACATTTGAAGAATAAAAAGCTTACGAAGTAACTAAGCACACTGCCCAAGAATATAAAGATGCTAGTCATCAAAGAAATCATTTATAAGAATTGTCTAGTGAATAAAGAGAATATTAAGAAATAGTATAGCAATGCAGACTTGTAGGTTTATGTTTCATTCAATTAGGAAGTGTTGATGTCCATGCCATGATTATATTCATGGTCTGTGGGGATCAAGGATGTTTAAAGGACATGAATCGTGACAGAAGCATATCTAAAACCAGTTGAAAACAAATACCATGCATGAAAGTAACTACAGTGGCCTATAAAGAATATGGTGTCATGTGATACTGCAGAATATTTTGGCAATCTGCATTGGAAGGACCGCTCTTTAAGGAAAACAGCACTTCAGCTGGCCCTCTCTGCATGCAGAGTTCAATGGGCAAAGGGAGAAACAGAATCATTCAAGTGAACTAGAGGATGAGTGTGAGGGCGAATGCCTCTTTTCCTCTCCTGTCTGTTTAGTACTTTTAGGGGACTCCTGAGTGTGTAAATGAGTGGGTCTCTGATTCTAGTGCCTGCTTGGGGGGCTCTTTGATTTTTTCTGTTGGCTTGTCTTCTTCAACTTAAACATGATGGTTTTTGTTTTATCTTATTATATTTTATGTTGTTAGGTTCTTTTGTTGTGAAAAAAACTGAAAATATTTAAACATTTTTTAAAAAAATGAGGGACCTTGAGATAAGATAGTTCCTTGGGTTATCTGGGTGGGCCCTGTGTAATTAGCTAAGGGCCTGATAGGTCCTTAAAGAAGATGGTTGGTGTGAGAAAGGGTAGTGTGGTTGTGGTGATATTTTCTTTTGTATTAAAATGTTATATTTTAATAAATAAAGTTGCCTAGGGGTCAGAGCTATTAACAAGCCATAGCCAGAGTCTGGCGAACAAGTAGTGATGCGGCAGTTAGGCAGTTGGGCTTACAACCAATGAGAAGGCAGAACAGAATTCTATAAAAGGACAAACCCCCTTTTGAGCAGAGGAGTCGTTGCTTCAGAGAGTGACTAGCGAACTGAAAGCAGTTAAGGCTCTTAGCTCTGACCTCTTCGGCTTTTCTCTTTACTTGGATAGTTTGTTTCTTTTTTGCTACAAAGTTACAACTACATGTGGTAGTAAAGCCAAGGAAAATACTATGCATGGGACATTTGACCTTCTAGGTAGCCAAGAGCCAGACAAGGAAACTGATTCTCCCCTAGCACCCCACCAGAACCCCAAAGGCAGCAAATCCTTGAGGAGACTGTGATCTTAGTTTAGAGAGACCCATTTTGGAGTCCTGACTTTCAAAATTATAAAATAATTAGTATTTTTATGTTTTTAATCATGTTGAAGAGCTTTATGATTCATATATTCATAACACTCATATATTATTATTGACTATATATGTTAAATATATTGATAGATAATATGTAACAATATATATTATTCATACTATTCATGTATTCATATACTATCAATAATAACTTTAGTATCTTATTTGTGTTTTCAATAGTGTTGAATAATTACACTAATAACTTTCTGTGGCAACTACAGAAGACACTAGAGGACTTCTCATATGTAGCAAACATCAAAAATGTTAGTGCAGTGAAGTAGGTTCCTGATGGAAGAACCAGTAGAGAAGCAGATACATGGTGATGTGTATTTTATCCAGGTGGATGCTTTCAAACATCAATTGGATTAGCTCTCTGAGTTTTTAGTCAAAGTAGTTATATAATGACAAAATTATTAAACTGGAAATATTATATATGTTTTATATATACATATGATATGAATATACAAAAAGCAGCAAGAGCAGAGAATGGAGAAACAGGGTTATTTCCAATACTTACCAATCATCCAAGAAGGACACATAGTAAACAAAATGAAATGTATTTATCTCAGACTCAAAATTTAGATGTGATTTGGATTACAAAACTAGAGATAAAATTGGGGTAATCAGTATTTATATGGCAGGTGAATCTATGAGACTAGAAAAGTTACTCCTTCAGGCACTAAATGTTTATTGTGTGCCTGTCTTTCTATGATCTGAGAAGACAGCAGTTCACAAAATGAGCGTTACCTCTCATCTTATGCAGACTCCATTCTAGTGAAGGAGACAGATAACACACCAAGTGAATACACAAAACTACAGAAAGAGGAAAGCATTGCCATGAAAAATTTTGAAGATGTATTTGTCTCACAACTGGTATAAAGATCAGATGGGAACTTTCCAGAACTGACAAGATGTGTTTAGGTAGCATCTGCACACAGAGCATTGAAGAAGCTTTATTAGTGAGGCATTTAAGCTGAGACTAAATGACAAGGAAGTAGTCATACTTTTTCTTCGATTGATTGCCCTCCCGTGTCGCTGAGCACTTGAAGGAGAAGGATACTGCTTACATCTTGTATGCACAGGTCTCTATCACCACTATTATGATGAATCATATTGTACCGTGTATCCCTTTGAAAATTTATGAACACATAATAAGTATTTACTATCTACCAGATTTTAGAGACCAAATGAAACAAAGATTTCATTGTTTTTTCCCCCTCTCCAACAGCTCACAATCTGTTTGAAGAAACTATGTATAAACATGGAGCAGAGATGGCTATGTTATGTCAAAAACAACCCCAAAGAGAGCACCAAAGACCAAGGATGTCCAGAATGCAAAAGCAAGGTTTATTTTCTTTACATGTTGCACAACAGGGAACTCATCTCAAACACTCACTGGCTGAAGTGCAGCGAGGCAGGGAGGAGTTGCTCTTTCTTTGTGAAGCTGGCTTTTTAAAGGCAAAAATCATGAATCCCTCCAGTTTGTGGGGGAGTTAATACGGGTACAATTCTAATTGGCTAAATCTTCCCGGGCCTCCGTGTTATCTTATTTTAGTTTGTCCGTTTGTTCTGTTAGAACTTTACAGCCCGTCTCTGGAATTGAGAAGTACCATCTCCAGAGTTGGGACATCCCATAGCTAATCAGTCACCGCCAAATGGCCTGGCTTTTGTCCGGCATTCGGGGCACTCTTTTGTTAATTAGTTGCTACCAGATGGCTGTACTTTTAAGTTCCTGGGGCTGG
>CABHPH010123029.1:0-38858 GCA_902168325.1 Peromyscus nudipes
CAAGGCAACATTACAGCACTTAAGTTGCATCGCTCCATGCCCTGTGGCAGCCAGAGCCCCAGCGCTAACACTGGCTCAGTTTCCATTATCATCCTATGATTATGCATTTTACTGCATTTAACTGATAATACAACTACCAGCTCACCTTAAAAGAATTAGCTTGGAGGTTTCATTGCTTTCCAAATGGAATTCATTTGACAAACAAATGACAATTAGCCTCGTCTCCCTGCTCTGCGTCAGGATGCTTTTTGATTGAACCTAGACCAATTTACCATTTTTAAATGAGTTTAGACATTTACATTTAAAATGTCTAGAGGGAATTAGCCCAGGGACATCCAGCAGCCAAAATGCTTTTTGAAGTTGATTACTATTTGATCTAGTACCCTCTACCTGTGCATTTTGTTCCGACTTCAAAGTTTGGGAATGTAAATGTCACCTCACCTCAAAGCACAGGGAGAAACTTAAAAGCAGTTTTGCTCATTATGGTATGCAAAGGAGCCCATATTTTAATATTCGTTTAATATGGTTAGTTAGCTTTAATGACACCGGTGTGACACTGTCATAGTTTTGGGATACGGAGGCGACGATTGAAGTTTCTAGCTGCTTCTTCTATTTTTCTGCACAGAATAGAATTGTGCCCTTTGAAGGGCAGATCAGTTCTTGGCTGGAGCCTTTCTGCTGAGGACTGATGATGGCAAGTTCCAGATGAGGAATTCACATGCCTTGGTGAGGGAGCAGAAAACCAGGATATTAGGGCCTTTGGAGACCCCTCATTGTCAGATTCCATTCTGTCTTTTTTTTAAAGCAGGCCACTCACCCACTGGTGCTGAGAACGCTTCTGGTAGTCCTGGTACAACCATACAGTGAGGATAATCTGGCTGTCATTACTGCTCTGAAGTTAAGTCTAGCCTAGAGCACATTTTATTTATTTGTTACTGCTAGGATTGCTTGGTCATTGTCAAAATGAGGGAACCCACCACCCTCCCCACCTTTGCTCGGGCTACATTGCCCAACTGCAGGAATAAAATATATCGAATTGTACTGCTGTCTCACTACCACATTCTGGAAGCTGGTCGTCAGTATTATCCACAACACACTCCAAGGGTCATTCTGAAGAGGAGAGTGGATGCCCCAGAACCGGAGCAGTCCACTAGCCTTTCTGTGTCTGTGTGAGTTACTATGGCTTTCACGGATCAGCCTTGAGAGCACATCAGGACAGTTTAAAATCCAGGTTTTGTCTCGTATTATAAGACACACACCACATGTTTTCAAAATAACTTCAAGTTCAAAAGAGTTTGCATATGACAATACCACACAATACCAGCACAGAATCAATCAATGGTTTGGAAGAAGGCTTTCTGTGAAAACAGGCAATGTGTTCAGGGCCCCAATCCCAGAGCATCATCAAGCAAAAACATCAGGATAGTGACAAGTTTAAAAACAGACATTTGAACATTGGTCACAGGTGCAAAAAGTTGCAGAGAAGGACATGACTCCAGAAATTAACTCGATCTTACCACCACCAGGGTGAAAATAGTGATAAAACAATTTAAAAATAACTTTTCTTCTAGAATAACTTCAGTTTATTGCTAAAGAGTTTAAACTTCCCCTGGGTCTTTCCCATTGAAACGCTGATTTCTTACCAGCTCGCTCCCCTCCCCTGCTCTCCACCGGCCCCTGTTCACTTTCTTTAATGAAAATGGTCTTTGCCAGAGCTCCAGAGGAAGAAACGGTTCCAATTTCACATTTAACACTCCAGCCCCAACTTTTCTCACACTCAAAATCAAAACCTTGACAGAGAAGTGTCAAGTCCTTCTGTCAAGGACTCTTTCTTGCCTATTTTTCTTCTAGTGCAAAGAGGAATTTTTATTGTTCTTTCCTGGGCCCTGCAACCTGGCATGTTCAACCTGTGGCTTTGAAGTGCCCCAGCTGCCTCTTGCCTCTGTAGTGCAAGCTTAGCCTACCTGGAGATTTTTGTTACCTCGCCTGCCCTCTGCTGGACAGAGCAAGCAATGCTTACCAAGCAACTCAAACATAGCCACGGGGTTTCCTAAGACCCACGAATTTTGAAATAACAAACAGGGAAGATTCTGCTGTGTGAGGTTGTTTTTGTTGTCGTTGTTGTTGTTGTTGTTGTTGTTTTGTTTTGTTTTGTTTTGTTTTTTTTTCCTAATGTTTGAGGTTTTTTATTTTGTTTTGTATTATCTTTAGATCATACCTGTAATCTTCATACTTGGAAAGCACGAGGTTTGCTGTGGTTTGATGGCAGTCTCAGCTACACATAACTTAGGCTACATAGTGAGACCTCCCCCACTCCCAAAAGGGGTTTTTCCTCCAGATACTTTAGAAATGCACTTTTCTCATCTGCATATATCGACCCACTACCAGCTTATTCTGCCTCTTTCATCTTCAGGCATAACTACTTTGGAAAAAAATTGGAAATACTTTCACTGAAACCCACAAAATGTTCTGACACTTCCAGCTCAGACACTCAACTGCTGTCACAGGCTTTGCTTTGGTGGCAATGACCTGGCAACAAAGGGAAAATATACTACCCAGGAAGAGTCCTTCTCACAACATCCAGATAGCATTAGAATATTATGTATGACAAGACTGCAGAGCCATACTCCTGAGGGCACAGCCTCCTCTGGCAGCTATTGTCTGGGCACTCTTAGACAAGCTAAACAACTTCTTTAAGTCTGCGCTTCTTCTTGCAGCTACAACAATGTTTGCCTCTGAAGTCACAAGGATTTAACCCATTTACACATGAGTTGAGTGCTTTTCACATTGAAAATATTCACAAGTTTTGGGGACTAGCGTATAAATGGTCAGGGTTAGGAGTCCTAAATTAATGCTCATAGTGTGGTAGAAAGGAGAACAAATCTTTCGGGTTGTTTTCTGAATTTTTAACATTTACTCCCAGGGGATAAAACCTATAGCTTCTAAATTAAGAATGGGCACACTTCCAGCGAAAGAAATAGAACTTTCAGTGAGAGATTACTTGGAAAAATACCTTCTTTACCTCCTCTGGCAGCGAAAGTCTGAAGCACGCAATCGATCATATACTCTATCTGATGACTCGAGGAAAACACTGGCTTGGCAGGAGTTGTTGATCTCTTCTTGTGGGAATGAAAGGGAAGGTTAGTAGATAAATGGCTTCCTTCTATTAGACATACACTAAAGAATAGTTTATTTGTCCATTCAGACACTTAATAAACATATAAAATGTGTCTACTCTGTGTCTACAGACCCTAGGCTAAATAGAGAGAATAAAAATATAATAAGGAAGACATGGCCCAGGGCTGCAGGGCTGGCTCAACATTTAAGATCAGTTCCCAGTACCCACACCACAAGCAGCTCACAACTGCTGCTGATAATTCCAGCTTCAGGGTATCCAATACCCTCTTCTAGCTTCTATGGGTACCAGCATGCACGCACTCATTCACATACATACATACATACATACATACATACATACATACACAGAGAGAGAGAGACAGAGACAGAGACAGAGAGACAGACAGAGACAGAGTCAGAGAGACAGAGAAATAAGGCTTCCAGATTGATGTGAAATACAGACAGTAAACATGTAATTAAAAGTGAAGACCAGGTACAAGGGGAGGGCCAGGAACCAGAAAACACAAAATCTCTTTAGGGGCTGACTTCTAATTCACAAGCCATTCCTTCTTAGAGAGAGTTCTATGCTTAAAAGCAGCATATTGTCCAAAAAAATGATAGAAGAGCTATAATGTCCTTGGTGTCCAAGGTGAGTTGACACTTTACCTTAAAGAAAACAAATAGTTGGTGCTGATAAGATGGCTCAGTGGGTAAAAGCACTGGTCACTAAACCTAATGGACCTGACTTTTATCCCTGGAAGTCATGAGGTAGAAGGGGAGAACCAAATCCTACAAATTGTTCTCTGACCTCTACATGTAGACACACACACACACACACACACACACACACACACACACACACACACACCATGTAAAAATTTAAAAAGAAAACTTTCAATTGGAAAACATGTATTTGCCACCAAAAACCAATAGGGGACTTACAACATCTACTCAACAGTAGAGCCAAAGCAAAGCATCACAGCTCTGTGCTCCAGGCTTCATTTGTATGAAACAGAATTGCATTTTCAGTGCTCGATAAAACCCCATGTCACTGTGGGTGCAGAATGTTCTTGAAGGGTTCTCAGAATGAAAGTGGGCTGGTAGACATGTGGCTGCGCTAACTCAAACACCCTTAAGGGCCACTCAAGAGTGACTGGGGATATTGCAGCTCTTCCAGGAGCTATTTTTCTCTGCTAAGAAGTGGAGTCTCTGTAGGTATAAAATACAGATGCTCACAGTGTGCACAGTATATAATGAATATTCCCTCCTATTAAATCTTCCAAATAGCTCAAGTGATATGTGGAAAATAATTGCATAGAGCCTATTAGGCCAAGATACATCGTATCTGTATAAAACTTCAAGTTAAATTATTAGAATCTGTGGTATATTGGATTGTGTTTTTCTTTAATGAATTTCCATGGAAGGAAACAACTTGAGGTTCACATTCTTGGGTCACAGAACAAGTTCACAATGATGGCCCATTTTTTTTCATTAGCATGTGTGAAATCTCTATTTTTAGTAATGGATGTTCTACTCTTATGGATTTCTCTCACTGCTTTCTCAATAATCATTTTTAGGTAAAAGTTATAAACACATGGTCTAGTAAAAATGAGATACATGTGAGAATATACATGTTTAAGTATCTAAATTATGGACTAAAATTATCCAGATGGTTTTCCAATGCTTTGCATATATCTATACATTTATCTACCTATACATGTGAATATATAGGTATTGCTGTGTGTGCATGTATGTACACACATGTATAGCTATGCAAATATCATAGTAAATATGTATCTCTCAAACAGATAATGAAAGGCATGGTTCTGAGGCTGGAGAGATGCTCAGTATTAAGAGTACTGGCTGCTCATGCAGAGGTTGGGTTGGGTTCTCAGCACCTGCATGGTAGTCCACAATTACCTGTAACTCCAGTTCCAGGGGATCCAATGTCCTCCTTCCTCCTCCATGGGCACCAGGCACACGTGTGTTGCACAGACATAAATGCAAACAGAACACTCACGCATGCAAAATAAAAAAAAAAACATGGTTGACTTGATAGTTTGGGTGCATAGACGAGAAAAATTTATTTAAATTCACATAAAACATATTTTTAAGAGTTTTTCTAGAAAGAAGTCCACAGAGCTGAAGATTCTTGCAGTTAGGCAAACTCATTAGCCTGTTAACTACTGACTAGGAACTTAGGACAAAGAGGTTACTTGGCAGCTTTAATTTAATATAACTGGGAGGAAAATATAAGTTCTTAGTAGGTCAGTACATCAACTTATTTTGGTAAATGTTTTGTTAAATTTCTCCAGAAGAGGTTTTAATTATTTATTTTGTATAATATGTATATAGCATATACATATGTATATTTATAATGAATAGAATCATATCTAGAGATATAAATTTATGAATACACTCATTTATCACATAGAAAATAAAACACTCATGCACCTTAGAAACCCATGGAAAATGGTCAAAGACTATTATCTTTGTAGTAAACATAAAACAATAAGAAAACTCCACTGAAAAGGATTTTTTAAGTTGTCTTTCTTCACCTTTAAAAGTCACAGCCTTGGAGTTCAGGATATAGCTCAGTTGTTCAACTGTATGTCCATCAAGCATGAGAACCCAGATTTGACCCCCAGAACCAATATCTTAAAAAGTCACCTGTAGTGGCACATACTTCTAGCCTAGATGGGTCCCCTGGAACCCACTGGCCAGATAGTCTAGCCTATTTGGTAAAAATTCTAGGCCAGGGAGAAAGACTCTGTCTCAATAGACAAAGTGGATGGTGTCTGGGGAATGATATCCGGGGTTGTCTTCTTGGCTTCCCACATGCACACAGGTGTAACCCAAAACACATGTGCACCCACACAAATACACACAAGTTGTCTGGACGTTCTGAGTCTATAATCTCCCCAGTAAGACCAATCACTGAAGTAACTTGACGTCTGTGGTAAGACATCAGACTTCTCTTGAGTATTAATCTTTGGATTATATTGAATATTCTTTAAAGGGTCATTGCAGCCAGATAGTTGCCTGTCTGGAAATAGCAAGGTATTTTCATCCACTTGAATACATTTCATTGGGTGATGTGGTGGCAGAGATTAGTGGAGCTACTGTTTGATACAATTAATTCTTAAATGTAGATAAATTGTCTCTCTGTTCACTTGGGAAAAGATCCACAGTGAAAGTCACCATTCATGGGCCCAAAGCCATCTATCTCCTCAGTGAGGCTGCAGCCCCCTCACCCAAGGCACATGTAAGTGAGACTCAGGATCTCTCAATTGACAAATGCTTTTTCATGTGAAATCACAACTCCTCTCCCTCCCTAGACTAAGTTGCTTGAGATCATTGTCTCTTCCATGGGACAGGAAGAGAAACTAATCTATAAAACAGTGAGACTCCACTCTGGATGCCAAGCCCTGCAATTACATTGTGCAGAGGGGCTTCATGAATAATTCCTGGGGTATGAGCTGACATTAATCTGGATAGTTAATACAGAGCTGGAAAATTGCCAGGAAAAAAAAGAGCTGACTGATTTCTTTATAATAGGGTACTTTTGGGGTGAGGATACAGCCTTTTCTCTAAGCTACACTTTCTGTCCACATTGAGTATTTAGCTAGCATCTTTACATCTTGTGTTTCCATTTTAAGCTGGAGGCCTAAGTACTGTCAGCAAGGTATAAAGTCAGAAAGAAAACTCCAATCAGGAAAAACAGCTCTAAATATTTACCTATGGCTCATCCACAGATTTTAAATGGCATTATCATCATCAAGATAATAATCATCATCACCATCATCATTTCCTTATTTACAGGTATGCATGTGTGGCCTGCATGTATCTGTGTACCATGTGAGTGCCTGGCGCTTGCAGAGACCAGAAGAGGGCATTAGGTTCCCCTGGAACTGGAGGTACAATTATAAGCCACATGTGAGTGCTGAGAACCAAACCAAGGCCCTATGGAAAAGCAGCCAGTGCTCCTAACTGCTGAGCTATCCCTAAAATGGCTTTGTTGTAAAAAATAAAATAAATAAATCCAATCTCCCCCTCTCTCTTTCTTTCTTTCTCTCATAACCCAGGCTGCCCTTGAACTCACTGTGTAGCCAAAGACGACTTTAATTTCTGATGCTCCTGTTCCCACTTCCATAGCCCCAGGATTCCAGGTTTGCACCGTTAGGCCTAGTGAATGCAGTACTGCAGCTAGAACCCATGGCTGTGCATACCTATCATGCATACAAGGCAAGCACCCTATCAGCTGAGCTACACCCTCAGCTGAGAACTAGGGTGCATAATCTCCTTTGATCATTATGAGTGGGTCAATGTTGATATCTCTTCTTGAAGTAAACTAGATCTATGGTAAATACTTGGTCTTCTGTTAGTTAAAATAGTCCATCGATTCAAGTATATACTTCCAGGATGTGCATCTCATGTTCAGTATCCTTATAGAAATTCTTAAAAAGAAATGAAAGCAAAAAGCAGCATGTTTTCTGCTGTAGGGATCAGTTAGAGATCTGAGAAAAACTGATAATGATTTTCAGAGAAGAAGGAGGTATGGACTAGAAAGATGACTTGGTAGATAGAAGTGCTGATTGTATAAGCAAGGAGAACTGCGTTTGGATCCCACCATCTACAGAAAAAAGTCAGAGGTAGCCACAAGCATCTGTAACCCCAGAGCTGTGATGTGGGGAGGACACTGCAGAATTTCTGGGGCCTTACTGGCTGCCAGCCTAGCTCCAGGTTCGGCGAGAGATTCTGTCTCAAGGGAATGAGTTGAAGAGATACAGTAGGACAACCAAAGGCCTCCACATGTGTGCATGTGCACACTTGCACATATACCACACTTAAATACATGCATTCTATCTCTCATACAGAGAGAGAAAAGGAGAGAGAGAAAGAGGAGGAGGCAGGAGGCGGGATCAGGACATAATCCCAAAATGGGGTGTCTGTAGAACTGAGCAGTGAAGGATGGCAGGACTTATTTAGAGGTTTTCATATTAAAACAAATAACCAAAGTGTGTACATTGATTTTTCCCATAATATTTAAAATACTTAACCATAGACTTGATATTAAATATTTAGCAACAGATACGTTAAAATATCAGCCAACCATTGTGTCCCAGCCTGCCATCAACAACCAGTCCAGTTGTACCAGTGTGGAACGGTGGAAAGATGATCCTTGGAAATGTTCTTGCATTTTCTTGCATGTTCTTGTCTTTCTTCTAGAACATGGATGTACCGAATTAGGTAAAAACAATGCCTGAGTGTGACTTTGTCAGTATTTTTCCACTGGTTGGAAAATCTCAGTCTTGGCCAGAGCCAATAGCTCATTTTAGAAAGCTGGAAATTAAATCAGACAAAAGACAAGGGTTAGGGTGACCTTTAATGGTCAAGATTGGAAGTCTGAACAGTTTTCTTTTAACTATAGAGACCAGCGAGAATAGGCATTCCGGCAATCATCATCAGTCCCTAAGATGTCACTGCTTTCACAACCTTGACGACATTTCACTCAGTGCCACACATGAGAACTGGGTGTGGTACCTGCATTAGCTCATCTGGCCTCCTAACAACTTCAAGTGCATCCTGTTATCATATCCTTCATACACATGGCCCAAATGAAGCATAAAGGTCCCCAGCAACCTCTTCAAGGTCATGTAATTACTAACCATTACTCTACACATATGCACACAAGCACTGGTCAAAACAATTTTCCTAACAAAATTATATAACACTTTAACAAGGAAAATTGCCTGTAATTTCAGCACAATGCCACTCATAATTTCTTCATACTTTCTTTCAGGCTGTTACTCATATTTTATATAGCTGTACCACAACTATTAAACAATTTTGTGACACATTCTTTTTTACTTAATGTCATCAATTAAATTTTTTTCTTTATTGTTGCATATTTATAGTTATAGTTTGGGTTTTTTATTTTTGAAAAGGTTTATTTATTTTTATCTGCTGGTGTGTGAGTGTGTGAGTGTATGTGTGTGTGTGTGTGTGTGTGTGTGTGTGTACGCGCATGTGTTTCTGTGCATGTCCATGTGAGTACCTGTAGAGGCCAGAAGAGGACATTAAATTCCCTGGAGCTAGAGTTGCAAGTAGTTGTGAACACTTGGTATGGATACTGGAGCCAAATTCCAGTACTTAGAAGTGCAACAAGAACCACTGGGCCATCTCTCTAGTTCCTACTGTTGTAAAGTGTTTACTTTATTTTCTTGTCTTTTTTAAAATTTGCTATTACAAATGGTGTCTCAATAGACATGCTACACACACACACATACTCTCACGCGCGCGCGCGCGCACACACACGTCAAAATGATTTTCCTAACAAAATTATATAAGACTTTAACAAAGACAATTGCCTGTAATTTCAGCACAATGCCACTCATAACTTCCTCATACTTTCAAGCTGTTACTTCCTTCTCTCCCCGATTATCTAGTCACTCTTATAAAAATGTCCCAATAAAGGCTCTTTCTCCAGGATTGAGTGGATAAACAGAAGTGACTTACGGTAATAAAATGATTAATAGACAATGCCATAATTGTATGGCTAGATTAGCTTACAGTGGAGTATCAGTGGGGAGAAAAAGGCAACAAAGCAAGTGACTGGCCATGAGATAACGCTCTAATTAACTTTACCCAGCTTAGATGCTCGCAGCACTAACTAGCTCAGTACATCATTCCTCCACTTAACACCTGCCATTATATACATCCCAAATGCTATCCCTTTTCTTGGACATTCATGATGATTAGCATTATTTTTGAGCATTCTTAAAGCAAGGGAAGCACATCTCCCTAAAGAAAATCATGTTGAGTTGCCTTCAGCTTTCTTCTAGAGCACCCTGTCATTCCACGCAGAGTGAGTCAGCAGTACCACCTGATGAACTTGCCTGCTACATTGTGAGCCAAATGTTTGCCCTTCATCCCTACGTGATGATGAAAAGAAAATCACAGAGATAGAAATTGATTCTTGCCCAAATATTACTAATATCACTGACAACATGTTTTGAGTAGTTCAGTCTCTTGAAGTGTATTCTGCAAAGATCTTGAAAAGAGAAAATAAAGACCTTCCAGCACTGAAAAGTGGTGAAAATCTAACTCTAGTCATCTAACCAGTGAAGTGGACATATATTTCACCAAGGCCAGACTAATTTAACAGCCAGTTTTATTGTTATGTGCCCTTAAGTAGAAACAGATTTACAGAACAGTCAAGGGGAAAGGAGTGATTCTCTAAACACCTAAGAGTGTACAAAGACCCCGGCCAGTGGACAGGACCCCAGTGGGGACCCTGAAAGGTATGTGATGACATACCGCCTAGGAGAAGGTTTTCCACACTGCAAAAACTCATACAAATAGTGTGTAGCTTTAGATTGCTAGGAAGCCATGTATCAGGTCTGTTTCAAAGTAACTGGCAGGAAATGCCCAAAGACATTCTATTTTAGATGGAATTAGGAATTGTGTATGTACCATTCTTCTCTGGCTCTCTCAATATAGCAGGTGACCATAAGTTCCAAAGCTGTAACCATTGACTGTTGCTCAGCAATTGCTTGGGCTACTACCTTAGAGCAGCCAAATAATCCTCTCAGTTCCTCCATTTTTAAAAAGCTTTGTTTTAAAAAGCACATCAATGTTTCATTCCATAAATATTTTTGAGGACCATCATTGTGCTGTAATGCTGACACAGGCAAAGATGAAGCGGTGTATTCCTGACCCCTGGGAAGAGTAGGTTCCACACTGGCACCAGGAGTCAATAGGCATGTTGTGACAGCTCTGTGAGGCAATTCAAAACTAGGTAGATGAAAAGGACTGGATTTGGAGAGTGAACAGGAAAAGGGGTAGCCCTACTTGAGGAGCAACTTGTCTTCCAGTAAATGCTTAGAGATCAGAAGAGTCCCTGGCCTCCAGAGATACACTGTGCTTTTGTCTGTCATCAGATAACACAGTGCTGTGTGAATATCATCTTTTCAGTTCATGGTGGACTTTTCAAAGTCAGGTACCATACCACATTCACTCTTCTCCTCCTTGCCAAATAAGTAGAGGAACAATAATTTTTGTCATCCAAGTGCAAACAAATTGACCACATCATGAAGAGAGGAGAGGTTGGCTTCCTGTGCCCGTGTTATGAGGATGAGCTGGGAGGATAACATCCTTTGGAGATACGTTTGGAAGGAGAAGGTGGAGGAAGAGATCCTGGTGGAAGAGTTCTCAGGAGACCAGTTAGACACAAAGCTGGAAGGGCTGAGCATGAGTAGATCTAAAACACAGAGCTGGTGAAGACGGAGAGCAGATGCCCTGAGGTAGCTAAGTGCATGAATCACATGGGGCTTTATTGGACGGCCTGGGACACATTCTTTTGACTGAGGACTGGGTCTCACTTTAGAGCTTCTATGGGACATACTTAATTTAAAAAATATATTCTTTATCTTAAATTCACTTACAGTTTACTGTCTAGTAGTTTTGTTTGCTAGTACTGTCAACTTTATTTTAATGGAATTACAGAGATGAAAATAAATGCGAATAATATTGGTGGAATGGAATCATGGAAAGTTAAATCCCATGAGCCTTACCACAACAATTTTACTCAATCACATTATTGTTTGGTGGTCAAGAAGCCTCCCAAATGACAAGAATGGGTTTAGTAAGGAATATAATGAGGTGATAGTAAATGTGGCTGGGTTTTCCCACCTCGGACTTTCGCACTGTACCAGGGTCACTTGAACTATAAACAGCCCACATGTAACTTCTTTCCTGGAGCCAGTCCCTCCCCATATTGGCACTCCAGAAGACTCAAGAGTAAGAAAATTTTCTGCTTGTATTTCCTATGAGAAACATAAGACCAAATGGATTTTCCACACAGTGGGTGGTAGATGTCCTTAGGGGATATTTTGCTATTTCTGTGCATAAAGCAAGAGTTGGTTTTTCTTCTACAAGACATAATGGAGGTAGGAAACGGTGCAGTGGGTTAGCTGCTTAGCCATGTCAAGGCCAAATGCCGTGGCTCTGACATGGCTGCAAAGCTTTGGGCACTGCAATCCTGGTCAAGAAAAGGTGAAAGAAAAGATGGCAGAACCTTCAGCTCCTCTGACCCTATTCTCCCTTCTTTAAGAAACAAGTGGTTTACTGAACACTGACCATCCCCACAGATCTCTGAGTATGATTTATAAAAGGACTTTTGAGCTTCTCTAGGACAAAGAAGGAAATGGGAATGGGCTTAGGTTGTCAAAGAGCGGTGGAAAGGAGTCCCACTCTGACTCTAACACTCATTGGTCTATATGTAGACAGCAACCTGTGCTATCCATGGACCTTGAGCAAAGCACTCAACTTTCCTGAAGACAGATTTCTTCACATGCAAAATGTGAACAATAATGGGAGGTAAGGAGCACATAGGTGACATGCTGTGGATTGAATGCCATTTGTCCTCCCTGAAGATATCTGTTGACGTTATAAACACTTAATCCAACTACGGTGTTTAGATATGGGGTCTTTAGGGGGTGGATAGAATTAGATAAGGTTATTAGCATTGAACTTTTAAGATTGGATCCTAAAGGCATCCTAAGAAGAAGGAAAGAAATGACTGGAGAGATGGTTTAGTGGGTAAAAGTACTTGCTACTCAATCATGAGGACCTGAGTTTAAACCTCCAGAAACCATGACAAATATTAAGCAGGCATGTAAGGCAAGCATTTACAATCCCAACAGTTCTTTGTGGGAAATGAGAGGCAGAGACAAGAGAATCCCAAAAAGCTCATGGCTCAACTAGCATGACATATACAGTAGAAAAAACAATGACTAGACTCTGCATCAAACAAGGAAGAAGGTGAGGACCAACCCCTGAGGTTGTCCTCTGCCCCTACACCTGTGCTGTAGCATGTGTGCGCCTGCATTCTTACATATGAATGTGCACACACGCACTACACACACACCATACATGTACACACTAAAATAAAAAAGGAGGAGGAGGAGGAGGAGGAGGAGGAGGAGGAGGAGGAGGAGGAGGAGGAGGAAAGGAACCAGAAGGTACACATAGAACATGTGCTGCCTGTGTCTTGCCATGGATACCTTGACCACATAGACTCTGCCAGCAAAACCAGCACCAGATGTGACCTTGCCACCTTCACACCTCCAGAACCACGAGCCAAAATAAATCCCCTTCCTTCGAAACTTGGCCTGTGGCAGTAGATATTAAATGAAGAGGAGCAATTATTATTTGGGTTGAATTTTCTCCCATTTAGATAAAATCTGCCTTGTTTGAGACATATAATTTCAAAAATTAGGTTCTAAATTATGCATCACTTAATTCTACATTGAATCTGCTGTTCAACAAAACCAGTGTAGAGGGATTGTAGCAGCGATGCTTGCTGCCTGGATCAGCCAGGGACAATAAGTGACATAGTCACATTCCTTAGCAGAAATAGAAAGTATCACAGAATGATGCTTGTATAGACTCACAGGCAGGACACTGCTTTGCATCTTTAAGTTGTCATTTCTTTCTTTAGATTTTAATTTTAAAAACTGATTCAAATAATGTTTAGCTCTAGATGAAACACTTAAGTGCTTAAAAGCCATCTTAAAAGCCCTTCATTTAAAGACATATTTCATATTCAAATTCCCACTAAGAAAAGCTACAGAACTAAAGGTAATCAAAATTATTTTCAGAGTCAAACACTGTGGTCACACCAATGGTCTTGGTGTGATAATCATCTATGAAAATAGTTCTGGAAGACTGTTGACATGTCCTCTACTTCAGGACTAGGGTCTTGTGAACTCTTCATAAGGCTTAAAGAGAATCGTGTATGTATGCCCTTGCAATAGTCAGATATTAAGAATCCAAATATGAGCTGAGAAAATTAGGATAAGCTATACACAGATGTTTAAAATTTACCAGAATGCACGCACATGCCAGAACTTGAGAAAAATGAAAAGAAGTAATAGCATTAGAATTCTTCATTACTTATTTAAAAAAATAGAATTTCTACACAAGCCAATTTAATATACACGCAAATAGCAATGACTTGTCCAAGGAAATATTGAAGTCCATTAGGATAGCATGTGTATAATCTGACTCAACAAGTCAGGATATATTTTCTGGAGTACATAATATCTTTGCCACATTGTGTGAGATGAAGGTTAGATTACATTTCTTGCCTGTGCAATAACTCCCACATCATAAATTCTGATGAAATTATATCAATATACAAAGCAAATGGATGTCTGACCCACCGTCGTTTTCTAGTTCTCGGAGAAGGAAGCTGACACACAGGCAAATCCCCAGCCTCTTGGAGCGATGCTCTGACAGCCCGCCTGTGCCTGGGAACTGTGATTAACTATCTTGACCAGGAGGGGCTGTTAGGGTTTGTGGTTTCTGCTCTGAATACTAAACTTGGGCATACAAGAGTCCTTATTGTGGGGAGCCCTTGGAAATGGGAATATAAAATTGCTTTATATTTGCAGGATTTGATTGCCTCGGACGATGCAGTCCTAGCTGGTGGGCCTCTCTTGCTGCTTGTATTTCCAGATTATAAATCATTCCTTTGACAGGGCATCTGCCACAGCCAGGTCTCTGTTTCTGTGGCATCATTTTCTTGTTTTATATTATAATTGGCAACTGTTCTTCTGGGTTGTTCTTATAAATGACACATTTTGCATAGTTTATGAGAATGGAGTCAAAATCAAAGCTAATAAAAGTCTCCCTAACTTTTCTTGGATGTATCAAAGCATCTGTGGCTTTGACTTCTGAGGGGATTGGAACATGGATAATAATGGTAGATTCATGTATGACATAGATAGGCATTGTGCTCACTAACACTGAAGTTCAATACTGCAAAAGCCCACACATGGAAAAGTCCCACTGACCAGTGGCTAGTAAGTTACTAGATCTTAGAAAACAGGACACTATCTGCTAAGAATCTGGGTCAAGAGACTAAGGCATTTCCCACACATAGAAATGAAGGCTAGGATGGGTTTCTTTTTCCCCCACTCTGAAAGTAAGTGTGTGGAGTAGAAGGCTTTACAGACTTCCCTCCAATTCTGCCACTTGGGTGATTACCTATTCACTGGCTGGATGGGCAGTGAATGCAGATGATGGTCATGAGCAGGTGCTACTTTCTTGTTGTAGACATGAAATTTAGATCCAAACCTGACATTTAAAAGCTTAAAGTCGCTTTTTTTCTGGCAACCCACAGAGCTCTGCAGCCAAATCCATTTCTTAATTTAAACATTTTCTGGCTTCTCCCAACTCAGCCTGACGTTTCTGGTTGTTGTCAACTTGAGTGTAGGAAGATATTAACTTGAAAGAGGATGCCCAACCAACTAAAGAGGTCCACAAAACAATTTTTGGTATCTCCAAGTGATGCTGTTGCAAATTTGTGAATAAAATAGTCCATAGTTTAACAGACTGTTTTGAAAGAATCTTGATCCAGAAGCAAGACACTCTCGTTAGCTCTCTAGTGGAAGGCCTGACTTCTTGATCCCTTTAGTTCTTACTAGATTAATGTTTCTAGAACATTCTAGTCATCATTATGCCTATCAGAAACTGAGACAGACCCAAAGTTCAATATTATCTGGAAATTATTTTCAAATTCACCAAGTTCAGCATTTTCTAGGCAATTAGTTACCCCTCCCAACCCAAGTGTAACTTAAATATAATTGTAATGTTACTGAAGGAATCTAGTACAAAAGTCATGTTGGAAACTCAAAAGGATTGTCCCTGAGCCAAGTCAGGTCAATAAAGAAGTTTTCATCTCCTGGCTTTTTGTTCAGGCTCCACCTACTCCAGGGTGATAAGCTTGACTCTGCACCAGAACAAATTAGGATTGACAATTATTGAATACTGAAATTAATTGGGGAGATTTCCCATAGTTTTAGACTTTGAAGACAAAGAAGACTTTATAGATAATGGTCCCATTTCACAAAGGAAAAAATGAGGTCAAGCAGAATAAAATGTCCTGGCCTAGGTCACTGATGCAGTGGCAGAATTCATGCATAATGGCTGTCAAGATTTCCTGACTGTGAACTGCCGCACGGGATGCATTTTCTACTGTAACCCACTCACACCTTCGTCCCACAATGGCTGTGTTTCAGGAAGGGGTTCTCTTCTTTGCTGCATATGAGGTTCTCTGCTCCTTTATGAACTTTTCCATTCTGTCTCATTTATTATTTCCTTCACTCTGGTCTTGAGCTATGTAGAGTTACAGCTCTCTGTTAAAAATACTGTTCTTGGGGCTACTGAGATGGCTCAGTGGTTAAAAGAGCTTGCACTCACATTGGGATGGTTCAGAACTGCATGTAACTCCAGCTGCAGGGAATCCAACACCTTCTGGCCTCCTTGAGCACCTGCACTTACATGCACATACCCACACAGAGATACACACAAATACATAATTAAAAACAAATATGGAAAAAGAACCATACTGTTCTAAAGTTCACCCACTAAAGTACTGCTTATTAGATTTCATGTTTTAAAGGCCCTCTGAAAATGATTTGCACTTTATTTCTCTATCTGAAAGGCAGATGTCATGGGACAACACCCCATCTAAGTCTAGGATTTTGCTTACTCACTATATTTCATATTTCATAAAAAAAAAAACAAAAATGAAATCTGCAAGAAGTTATCAGACTTCTCTAATATTAAATGACTGGAAATACTTAAAAGACTGTGTGGGGAAGTCAAATAATACAAAATTCAGAAGCAGCCATTCCGCTAACCGTGAACTGTTCAGCTAGCAGGAGCCTGCTACTCCACAGAGACACCTGTTTGGCTCTTGACCTCATTTCATGGCTCTTTGCTTTGGGGTAGATGACTTTTGTCAGCAACTGCTCCCTCAAACTGGGACAAGTTTTATATTATTTGGCTGGTTATAGTGAATACTCAGAATCATTAGTTCATAGACTCACTAGCTGAGAAACTAACCCAGGCTTGCTAACCTATCAAAGAAGAGAAGGGGAACTCTCTTATTGAGTGGTTTTGGAGCCTTACAAGCTTTCAGATGATACTCAGGGTGATCCATGCTCCAATCTCCTACCCCACAAAGTACATGGCATCTCAGGCTCAATACATTCCCCATGTCATATGTGGTGACTCTCCCTTTCTCACCAGCCAAGAACAGAGCCAAGTCTAATGTTAATAGAAGTCTATGAATCCCCCAGATGTCAAAGTGGGCAGCATGGTAACAATGCTCAGAAGGCAGATACCTATCTGTTGGCCCACTGTGCGTATATACTTCCTATCTGAATTGGCAACCATCCAGCTCTGGACCCCAACAAACTCCCTTTGTCCACTTCTCTGTGGGACCAAGCATGTACCTGAATCACACCAGCTCCTCACATGCTGGACTCAGCCCTGCATTCATCCTCATGGACTGGGCATGGAACAGCTTAGTTTCTTTTCCTATAAATCCCCATGCCCCCTATCCTGTGGTTATTTGGAGCCAGCCAAATCTTGTTTTCTATTCAGGGCTGCTTCTGGCAAAATTCCCACTGCAGGACTTGAGCACTGACAGAGGTTAATGGGTACCATTAGCCACTCTCTGCAGCCTGGGTTTGATCTTCTTGGCACAAGAAAATTCAGCTTTTGCCCTTTATCTTGTTATCCAAGAGGCTGAAGGCCCAGGACAGCCAGGCCTGCAGATGCTACCTCTCTGAGTTCTGGTTGAACTGGAAAAGGAAAGCAACCTAAGCAGTATGCACTGGGCTCTTCATTCCCCCTCACCAGCCAGCTGGCCTGTTGCTGAAACCAAGACCAATAAGAGAAAACACACCAACCTGTGTCTGGCACTGCTTTGGATCCCTCCCTCCCCAAGAAAATAGAAAACATTGAAAAGCGACAGGAAAAAACAGCTTTTAAAGCCTGCCCTTGGTCCAAAGAGTTACTGACTCTCTTGCCTTCCTAAGTCCCTAGGGGTATACTCCATGCAGGATCACAGGCAGACAGGCCTACAAGCTAATGGCTTTGAAAGATAATAGTCAAGGTAACCTAGACAAATGTACACTGATCTTAAAAGTCCACTCCTTGGGGGCACACACTTCTGAGATACACTTGGGAAGTTCCTGAACCTTAACCTGAGACCTCACAGCAAAAAGTGGAAACAAGAAGGGCGTACCATATAAAGTCATACTACTCTTGAAAATGCCTCAAGTCACCCAGTCCTTGAACCTGCCTCTGCAGCGTGCACTGGCTTCTCAGACCACAGCCTAGTAGGCTCTATTCTAGCAAAGACACTACTTTTTGCAGATGAGGTAGTGGCTGAAATCAGGAACCCGAGATTCTTGGTAAGAGAACTAGCAGCTTGATGAGGACATGGCAGCCCTAACCCCATGAGGACACTGTGCCAGCACAGCAGATAGTCATAGGTGGGTGGCACACACACAGGTGGGTGGCACACAGCATTGCTGTGCTAGGCAGGCATGCATAAAACTGGCTTTCCATTGGAAAACCTCCTGCCTTCTCTCTCTTTCCCTTTCTCTCCAAATGTAGATGTGAAATTAGCTCATATTAAATTAGTATAAAATAACCCCACTGTTGAGAGTTTCAAGAATCTTCATTTCTGGGTTTAGTTGGAAAGGGAAACTCAGTTTTCTATCTAGAAGTCCTATCTGGGGCCATGTGCAATGGTTCAGTGGGTAAAACTCTTGCCACACAAGCATGAGGACCTGAGTTTGATTCCCAAAAACCCACATAAAGCTGAATGGAGCAGTGTGCACCTGCAATCTCAGTGCACCTTCTAGAGGATGGGAGGTGGAGACAGGAGAACTCCCATAAGCTTAGGGCCAACTATCCTGGCATACACAGTGAACAAAACAAGAGGCTCTGGCTTAAATAAAGTGGTGGAGGCCTAGGATTGACTTCTGAGGTTGGGCTCTGACCACCGTACATGGACACACACACAAACTGTAAAGATGTTCCACAAATATTCCAGACCAAACCATTTCCACTTTCATCTACATCTAAGTTACAAAGTCCAAAGCTACTTTGAGAAAAATATTCTGTTTGTGACATGTGGGTGTTGGGGGAGTGGTTGGAAATGAGAGCTCCAGGGACCTCTCGCTGCAGCACGTAGCCTCAGTATAACCAGCTCTGAAATGGACACTGTGACACACCCCTTGATGAAAGGGCAGAATCAAGTTAATTAATTGGCTTCTTCAGAGTAGAAACTGTTGTTGTCTTCAAAATCTTAAGATGAAAGGTGTGAATCAATGTCATCGGTTCATAAATTGTTACATCAAACACAGGATGCCTATAAACCCGCAGTGGGTAATTATCATAAAAGTAGCACACTGTTAAAACTCCCAGGGAGAGTCAGGCAGATTTGACTCTATGAGAGCAAACAGCCTACAGGTCCCTGGGCCCCAAACTGGGCCTCCGAAGACCCAGCCAGCACCACCCCTCCTGACATGCCCTTAGCCATGTGGCAGTGACGCCCAGCTTCCATCTGGGTACCTTGCCTTTTCTGTGCATGCAGATGGATAGACTCAACTCTCACTTCCCAGCTTACTCTGATGAAAATTCCAGTTTCCTGTGTGATCTATGAGACCTGAGACCAGTTCCTTAAGCCTTACTTTGTAGCATGAATCTTAGAGAGTCTTATTAATAAAACAAACCTGAGGCCAGTTATTGGGGTGAACACTGGAAGGTCAGAGAGACAGAATAAGCCACAGCTATCTCACCTCACCGGATCCTCAGCTGGTCTTGTTTCCTCAGACTGGATGCCCCGAGCCCTCATCCAGAATGGGTCTCAGCTGAACTGCTGCTAGAAGCCTGAAAGCTTAACCAGCCACATGCTTCTCCAGGCCAAAGACTTCTCCAGGCCAAAGGCCTACCCAGGCCAAATGCCTCTAGTTTCTGGTCCTCACGCTTTATATACCTTTCTGCTTTCTACCACCACTCCCTGGGATTAAAGGTGTGGCTTTCTGGGATTAAAGGTGTGTATCACCGTGCCTGGCCGTTTCCAATGTGGCCTTGAACTCACAGAGATCCAGAGGGATTTCTGTCTCTGGAATGCTAGGATTAAAGGCGTATGCTACCACTGCCTAACCTCTATGTTTAATATTGTGGCTGTCCTGTTCTCTGACCCCAGATAAGTTTATTAGCATACACAATATTTTGGGGAACACAATACCACCACATTACTTGACAGCCTTTAGTGGTCTCACTTCAGCTTCCACTCCTCTCCCCTCATCATCCAGCTCTAGGCTCACTAGCTCTCCGTGACCCACACCAGGCCAGCGAGTTCACGCCTTCCCTCTCCTATAGCTGTACAGCCTGAGCCTGTCTCCCCTTGGGCTTTCAGTGTCGCCTCAGACATCTTTTCTGATCATCTGGTTCAAAAGTACAGCCTACACCCAACACATGTTCTACTTTCCCTTCCCTGACTTCATGTTCTACACAATTCTTTTCCATCTGACTCATTATTACTTTTTTCCGTCTTCACCTATGCATTAAATCTAAACCTAGGGTGTGTACTAGGGGAACTAAGTAGCTAGTACTCCCATCAATACCAAGCAAATGACAACTTTCAAAGTCACAAGTTCTACCAGATCTCTGCATAGCAGGAAGCTATGGTGCATCAAGTGTGCTTAAGAACAGAAGTCTCTGAGGTGGATAGACATGGTGTGATCCTGCTCACTCCAGTTCTAAGGAGAGTGCAAGAGCTTGTGAGGGATATCTGAAGAGTCTTCAGTGAACAATTAAACTCCCTAAATAAACAGCAAGATTTCCATGCAGGTGAAAGTTGAAGAGAAATGTAATCCAGAACAAGACAAGACCAGCAAAGGAATTATCTATACAAAGCTGTGGTTAGGCAACTGTACAGCATGAAGCCCTAGGAAGCTGTGGTGAGGCAATACGGCGTGAAGCTATATTCTTCAAAGTCAGGGGAAGTAGATGGGGAAGGAGGAGGAATAAAACACAAGAAAGAGGTAAGAAAGAGAGGAAGAAGAGTAGAAAACAGAGAGGGAGGAAGAAGAGGGAACTCTGGAGCCAAGAAACCAGGGGAAAATCCCTTTGACCATCCCTATCCCACTAACAAGTAAAAGAAAACTAGTGTGACATAATAATAATGACCATGGAAAGAGGCTTATGGTGGCATTCCCTACACAAAATCTCCCCTTTTAAAAGAAGAAGCAGGTCAGTGGTAAAATATACCCATAAAATCTGGTGAGAACCACAGGTAACATTTCACAACGAACTAGAGGTAATTAGAAAGTGATTGAAAAAATATAAGATTCAGAAATGAGGCTTTAGAAGTCAAGAAAAAATAGAAATAAAATAATAAACCACTTTATAAATGAAGAAAAAACTGAAAAAGTGTCTAAGGCAGTGAACATGGTGCCTTGTGAGATAGAAAGGAAAAAAGACAAAATGTTAAGATGAAATAAAGGTATGGAGGAATTTTTCTGATGACAGATCTAGAAGATAGGAAGGAAATGGTAACATGAGTAATAGGGGCTTCCATCCTCAAGAAAACACAAAGAATCAGCAGAGGAGGAGATCAAACTGAAAATGAGAATTCAAGACGTTTTCCTAAAACAAGCAAACAAAGCCTCTAGAAGAGCAGTTCTCAATCTGTGTGCCACGACCCCTCTGGGGCTTGCATATCAGGTAATTGCAATTCATAACAGTAGCAAAATTACACTTGTGAAGTAGCAACGAAATAATTGTATGATGGGAGGTCACCACAACATGAGGAAATGTATTAAAGGGTCGAAGTGTAAGGAAGGTTGAGAACCACTGCTTTAGAACTGCATACTGAAAGACATAGCCTGGGAGGAGGAAGGAGACAAAGACGGAGGGAGGGAGGGGAAAGAGAGACAGGGGGAGGAGAGGGGAGAAGGGAGGGAGGGAGGGAGACAGGAAGAGAGGGAGGGGAAAGAGAAAACAATACTGAAATGTAATCTTAAAAATTCCTGGACTTAGATAGAAATTATTTCATATGTATATTGGAAATAATCTTCTCTTAAGAGAAAATATATTTATGCTATTAACCATTTAGCTTTTTAAAATTTTCATACCATTTAATTGTAATAAAGCTATGTTCTATAAAAAAAATATTGGACTTGCCAAGCAGTGGTGGCATACATCTTTAATACCAGGACTTGGGAGGCAGAGGCAGGAGGATCTCTGTGATTTTGAGGCCAGCCTGGTCTATAGAGTGAGTTCCAGGACAGCCAAAACCACACAGAGAAATTCTGTCTCAAAAAACAAAACAAAACAAAACAATAACAAAAAAATTAATGGACTTTAAGAAAAATAAAACAAAACAAAAACCAAAAACCCTCTGTTCCAAAAAAGGACGAAGTCCCTTGGAAAGAATGTAAGATTGTCATTAAATGGTGAATAGTTGTGCCTTATGCCCCCCAAAAAGATACCTTTAAGATAATCAAAGAAATAATGTGATTTTATATTTCATAACCAGTCAAATTTATGTTAAAGTACAAATACATAGTTATCACGAAGATAAAAGAACCGAGGATATTTTCCCTCTGGGCTTTTGCTGAGGAATATGCTCAGTGACAGGAGCTCCTATTACGCATGTCACCATCCCATGCAGTACGAATGGAGCAGAGGCACCGACATGAGGATAGATGATTCACACCGAGATAAAAACGCACACAAATGTAAAGCAAAGGCTTTACGTAAAAGCCCTGTAATCCTGATTTTGCATTGGAAGAATTGTTATAAACTCATCATGTCTTATCTTCAAATTTTCCTGTTTACAGTACCCACTGTAAAAAGGCTAGAGAGAAATAATGACCAACCTGTGAGAAAGGGCATCTTGAAAAGACTGTGGTCTCCAAATACCAAAACACCTCTCAGAGCAGCAGGAGACTGCAGGAAACATGGAAGTGAGCCTGGATCAACTTGGACATCAGAAGCAAAGGCATGACCGAAGACAGTAGGGACTTGTCAAAGGATTTAAGAGCCGATGTGAAAATTTCCACTGATCAACCTCCAATAATTTGAGCATCAGAAGAATAACTTCATGGAGTTGAAATGCATAAAACAAATTTTAATCTACATATTCAAAAGGTGCAAAATAGGATAAATTAAAAAAAAGTGGGCTGGGTATATGGCTCAGTAGGTAAAGTGCTTGCCTATACAAGCACAAGAAGAAACCAGAGTGGTGTGTCCGCAGCACCCACATGAATGCCAGGTAGGCATGGTGGCCTGCCTAGGATTGCAGAGCTCAGGAGACAGAGGCAGGAGACCCCTAGGGCAAGCTGGCTAGCTAGAATAATCAAATCAAATCAGGAAGCTCTGTGTCAAATGAAAGATTTTGGAAAATTTACAAAGTATCTTAAAATACTTTCCACCAGCGGGAGTGATGGCCCAGTGGTTAAGAGCATGTGCTGCTGTTACATAGAACCCAAGTTTGGTTCCCAGCTCACAGATCAGGCAACTCATAACAACCTGTAACTCCAGCTCCAGAGGATCCAAGGTCCCCTCTGGGCTCTATAGCGACTTGCACTCACGTGCACACAGCCCTCATATAGACACATTGTTATTCTTACTTTTTGTGCGTTTTGCCTGCACGTCTGTCTGTGCGTCGTGTGCCTGCATGAGGCCTACAGAGCCTAAAAGAGACAGAAGATCCTCTGGACGAGCAGCCAGTGTTCAACTGCAAAGACATCTCTCCAGCCACATCCACATAATTTTAAAAATAAATTTTAAATTTTACTTGAGGCTCTCAGTCCTATGAAGGTGGGGCTATTAGAAGTATTGTCCCACATTGTTAAAGAGGCAGGGAAGGAGGCCTAGGTGGCCAAACACCAGCAGCGCTCAGGATGACTACATTCTGATCACTTCGTATTTTTAAGGCTGTCAGTTAATCCGTTTTTTATTCACCCCCGCCCCATTCAATGTGTGTTTGGTTTACAGAACAGCAATTTCTTATTTGAAAAGTTTCATCATTTTATTTTTTCTAATGATTTTTTTCTTTTCTTCATTTTTTTCTTCTTCATTTCTCCAGTTTAGCTTAGCTTCCTCCAAAGAGCCTCTAGCAAACTGGCTACTAAAATTTGGCAGCTTTATTGTTGAATGCATTCAATTATCATTTTTTAAGTCTAGCACCACATTCCTTTAATGATTTAGGACCTTGCACGGTTTTAAATGTCTCCCAAAGCTTTCGTTGTAAATTGTGCTAAACATCAAAGGAGGTAGCGATGCCCAGATGCTGTTTACCGCCTGTGAAATTCCCAGCATTAAATAGGACAGACAGCCCTCAACAGATTCCCAGTCAGAGCCAGGCAGAAGGAAGCAACCTGCATTTTGGATGCTAATCCAAAGCCAAGCATCGGCTATGAAAAAAGGCATTAGAAAATCTTTTTCCAAATAGACCTTCTGCTGTGGTTCCTCTGCTTTTGTTTCAAGTACCACCAAGAAATACTGTGATGATTCTGATGTACAGGAGTGGCGAGATCCCCTGAGGCTGCAGCTGGCTTAGGGTTGGTTAGTGTTCCGGGTTTCAGTAGCATTTTTAAAAAAACAAGCCATAATCCAGAACTTTAGACAAGTCTTCATATCCTTTACACACTGTCACCAACTAACAGCAAAATGAATGTAACTGGGCATTATTGTTCTTTTCTCTTCAGTCCTGCTGTGATGTTTTGCTCCTAGGACACAATGTTCCTGGTTTTTATACCCCAAATTCTTTGATTTGGGGATATTGGTGTAATTGTTTTTGGGGGGTTGGACATGGGTAGGGTGACCAGAGGTAAACCATTTGTATTGTTCCCAGGAAGCAACCATATTGATTTTTGAGACAAGGTCTCTCACTAAGACCCACAGCCCATCAATTTAGCTAGGCTGGCTCACCAGGGATCCTCCTGCCTCTACTTCTTCACCTCTGGGATCACAAGCATGTACCACCACACCCAGCTTGTTACATGAGTGTCATCAGATTTGAGTTCTCATGTCTGCACCACAAGCACTTTACCAACTAAACTTTCTCCCAGTCCTGGGTATTGCTGTAACTATTTGAGTGTTTTTTCTAAATATGTGTCTTGTATGTTGCCAAGCAATGGATTTTTAAGGGAACAAAAAACAATCTCTGCTCACCCCACACCACTATTAATCTCTCTTGGCTTGTCTTTTAGGATGATGGTTCTTCTACTTACACAGATATCTACTACTAGCCCAACTAGCTCAGGGTCTGTTGTGGGGATTCTCCTGAATCTTCCAGATGGCTGCAGGAAGGTCTTTGCTTTCCCTTCTGGTGCTGTAACAACTTTTGTGCCATTTGGCACTCTGTCTTGACCATCTCCAGACCATGCTGCACCATAGACCTCAGCTCTGGGGACAGCTGTGCAGCCAAGAGTCACCTTGACTTATTTCTGAAATATCTGTCTTCTAGAAGATGAAGTCAAATTTTGGAAAAAGGTCCTTGGAGCCCCAGGCAAGCACACCCATCTACCCACTATGGCCAGCCTGTTTGAGAGTGGACTTTGACTCAAAGGCCTCAGATGAGTCCCTGAGACCTCAGTGGATTCATTTTCAATATGGAGATAGTGAAGTGCTACCTCTTATGGCCGATTTGAGAATAAGTAGAAATGTATAAAAGTGCTCAGGACACGAAGGATCAGTGAGAAATTCTCCACATGTACATACTATTCATTATTAAGATTATTCATACAGCTATGGGATCCAGGGTTCCTTGAGACCTCATGCTCTTCTGTGTCCTTGGAATCACTTTGGAACCTTCTGAGATCTTCCTGGCTGGCCTTTCTCCCCTTCTTGTAGCTAAAGTTTTCCTGTGTCCCATCTGGCCCACAGTCAGGACAAATCTCTCTCACCCACCAGTCCTGCAGCCACTTGGATCCAAGTAAACACACAGAGGCTTATATTAATTAAAACTGTTCAGTCATTAGCTCAGGCTAACTATTGACTAGCTTTTACACTTAAAATAACCCATTTCTATAAATCTATACCTTGCCACGTGGCTCGTGGCTTACCAGTATCTTTACGTCTTGCTTCTCATGGCAGCAGTGGCTGGCAGCATCTCCTGACTCAGCCTTCCACTTCCCAGAATTCTCCTTGTCTGTTTATCCCTCCTATACTTCCTGCCTGGCTACTGGCCAATCAGCGTTTTATTTATCAATCAATCAGAAAACTTCAGCTACACCTTTTCCCACAGCCTTCTCTGTTTTCATACTTCCCCACCATTTTCTGCTACAAAACCCCACACTCCAATACTCTAACCCAATTAAAAAAGAAAAGCTGTATCCATCAAATGTACAACTGTCAGGGTAGTGCCACCCAGACAGTTCACCTAGAGCAGAAAGCATGCCACCTTCCACTTCCCTTCCTAAGGGGGAGGAATTACCTGGAACTTGGCTAATGGCCTTGTTTTTTCTCTAGGAGGCTGGGGTGATGCCAATCAGGAAGATGAAACATCAGGGCATTCTGGGGCAAAGAAAGCAAGAGTACCCAAGAAACTGTTTGGGGGGATCCAGGACAGCTTCAGGGAGCAGAAGACCAGCAAGGAATTGGAAGGGACTGAATTTGGGGAGGAGGAAGAAAAAGGACACAGGACACATTGGAGGAAAAGATAAATAAGGAAGGTGTTGAAGAAAAGATACAGGCAGTTGTGAGCTGGGACCCAAACTCTGGTCCTCTGCAAGAGCAGCAAGTGCTCTCAATCACTGAATCATGTCTCCAACCCCCAAGGAATCTGACACCTCTGGTCTCCACTGGCATCTGCATTCACACATATACACCCGCTCATACACATAATTAAAAATAAAATAAATCTTTTTAAAAAGAAAGAAATGGCCAAAGTCATATTCCTTCTGCTGATCTCGTGAGAAGGGTTTCTGTGGGGCTGCAGACAAGCCCAGGGTTCTGACGTCTAATTTATGCTTCTTTTGGGTCCTGTGGACAGGAAAGCCAGTGCTGATTCTGGCTATATTTGCAGTAGCGCCCAGCGTGGCCTGTGTCCCAGCTCCTAGGCTAGGAACCCCTACCTAGTGTCTCTAATCCTCGTCCATACAAAACAGCCTGGTGTCTTTCTCCAGCCCTACTGAGTGTTAACATAAACTTTTAGAGAGCATTACTAACGCTTTAATTATATTTTTATAAATAAACATGATTTTTATTTCTACATGTGGTATTATACATGTGTATGCAGGTGCATGTAGCCATGTATGTATGCAGAAACCAGAGAATAGTGTCAGGGGTGTTGTTTTTTTTTTTATTTTTTTGAGATAGGGTCTCTCTTTGAACCTGAGTTAGACTGGCAGCCAACAAGCTCCATGTGGTGGTATTGTGTTCCCCAAAATATTGTGCACCCTAATAAACTTATCTGGGGTCAGAGACAGAACAGCCACTAGATACAGAGGCTAGAAAATGGTGGCACTCACGCCTTTAATCCTAGCATTCCAGAGACAGAAATCCCTCTGGATCTCTGTGAGTTCAAGGCCACACTGGAAACAGCCAGGCATGGTGACACATGCCTTTAATCCCAAGAAGTGAGCCTTTAGTCCCAGGGAGTGATAACAAAAACAGAAAGACATATAAGGCGTGAAGACCAGAAACTAGAGGCATTTGGCTGGTTAAGCATTTGGCTGGTTAAGTATTCAGGCTTTCGAGCAGCAGTTCAGCTGAGAGCCATTGGGATGAGGACACAGAAGCTTCCAGTCTGAGGAAACAAGATCAGCTGAGAAGTTGGCCAGGTGAGGTTAGCTGTGGCTTGTTCTGTCTCTCTGACCTTCCAGTGTTCACCCCAATGCCTGGCTCAGGTTTGATTTTATTAATAAGAACCTTTTAAGATTCATGTTACAGCTCCATCCATTCTCTTGTCTCAGCTCCCCTCATCCCTGGGGTTACAGGCATAAGCATGATCACAATCAGCTTTCTGCATGGCTTCTTGGGATTTGAACTCAGATCCTCACACTTGTACCACAAGCTCACTTACCCACTGAGCCATCTCCCTAGCCCCAATAAATACAGTTTCAAATTTTAGTGGTGTGCCTAACATAAGACCACATATACGTAGCACCTTAACATTACCTATGTGTGACCCTCAGCTCCTCAGAGTTTCATCCCTACCTAAGAATTAGTAGGTGTTTCTGATTGTGCCATTGTTAAAGTTTCATATCAAAACTTTACACCCTGGTCTCAAAATGAGACTCAAGAAGATTTTTTTTTCAAATATTATGCTGCGTGTGTACACACTGGCAGGGGGTGGGGGAAGAGGAAGGACTCCAAGGAAGACTGTTTAAGATTTTAGTGCAGCTACTTAAAAATAAGTACATAATGTTGTTTGATTTTGGAGAGGCCTGAAGGAATAGTAAACAAGTCGTGCAGCCAGCCCTCTGCATGCTGCACTACCTGGGAAAAGCATTGTTTGTTCACAGCAAATATGTAACCACAAAACACATTAAAATGCAGAAAAATCATCTGACCAAACAAAATCATGATAAATCAGCTTGAAACTTGTTGCCATTCCTGGCTGTTAAGTATGCTCAGCCAGGGGAGAGTGCGTTACTCACCAACTTAATTGTCCACGTAATTAAAGGGGCTGCTGCACTCTGATTTATAGGTTGGATCTTCTAATTACTTCGCTGTAGCAATTAGGATTTTCTTTGTATTACACTTCTCCAGGCCAAAGATGCCTTCTATCGCTTGGGCCAGATTTAGGAGGGCAAATTCTGGCTACAAACCCATTCCCCAAAGCTGCCCCCTCCAGTTGACGTTGTTCCCAACAAGGGATCATCAAGGCAAGTTTAATGCCAGTGGGAGAAGATGAGAGGAAAGTCCTTGTGGTGACAGAGCAGCCTCTCCTTGAAAACCCAGCATGCTTAGAGGTCCCCCTGCCACTTCAAAAAGCCCAAGGTCTGAGAAGCTTGGAGTTCTGTCTTCATCTGATGCAGACTTCTCTTTACTAGAGAAAGATCAGAAGAGCTGGGAATTGGAACAAGTACATTCATCAATCTTTTAAGTTCTACATTATTCCATCAAAGTTTAATTTTAAGGCTAGGATGGTGGTGCTCAGTCAGTAAAGTAAAGGTAAAGTAAAGTAAAGATCCTCTTGCAAGCATGAGGACCTGAGTTCAATCCCCAGAACTCAATGAAAAAACAAAAGCAAAAACATGCAGATGTGGTAGTCAATGGAATATGGTAGCATGCACACACACACACACACACACACACACACACACACACACACACACACACGTAATGTATAATTTTTCCAAGACTTTCCAAGGCTCTCCAGCACCATCACCCTTCCTTTACCTAAAGCACTCTACACACTCACACTTGGCACAGGGGGTAAACGCTATGACTTTGGAGTCAAAATTCCAGGTTATAATCAAGATTCAAAAATTTACTAATTCTGGAGCTTCAGAGATAACTAGTCTCTCTGAGCTTCAAGTTTCTCAGCTAACAAGGATATCTACCTCAAGAGTTCTTAAGAGTAAACATGATAAAACTTTAAAGCAAGCACATAGCAAAGCACTCAACACATGTATTATTTGCACTGTGTCTTATATCTGTACCCTCAAACCATTCATTCATGCATGCAACCAATATGAAAGCATCTACTGACTGACCCAGGAGGCCATGTTCTTTTCATTACCCTTCCTTGCCCTCCCAGGACATAAACCTTAAAGGCCTAGGCACACGAAAGCCATTTATCATGTTGAATGAAAAAATTCAACTTTTTGAAGTGTCAGAAGGCTTGGATTTAAGCTTGTGTAAATCAGTTTTTGGATACCACAGGGCTCTGAAGAACATGCACACCAGAGCCTCAGCATGGAGCTAACCATGTGGCTAGAGTGCTTCTCCTCAAGGCAGCAGGCAGGTCAAACAAGACGGTGAGGTGAAAGCTCAGCTGTGCCTCCCAGAGGTGATGTGTAAGACCTGAAAAGATAGCCCTGAACTAGACTTCAAGTTGGCTGAGCTTTGCCACATACCCAACTCAGTGCTGGTTCTGGGCACACAGAAGTAGTCCAGCATAAGATTTTTGTTCTCAGTGGCCTTGTGGTTCACAGGGACATGAGCTATTTAAGCACAAGCTCAGGGGTAACTAAGGGGGAGGTGCAGCTGATGCTGCGTGGTGATGTCCTCCCAGAGGAGGTGATATCCTTGACATGAGGACAACTACGGGGAATTTCCAAGGAAACCAAGGAAGGCCTCACAGAAGATGTTCTGAACAACATCCAATAATCCCATTAATCACATCACTATAGATACAGCCAGACAAAAAATAATCTTTCTTAACATCTTTTTTTAATCATAAAGATTCTTCTTTTTTAAAAAAAAAAAAAAAAAAACTAAATGACTTCTCCATTATGAAGGCATCTCTTCCAAATGAAGTTTAATTAAAAGTAGGACAGTGGCACCAATGGAGCCTCAAACAATGAAGAGCTCCAAGAGTCTCTTGGCAGAGCATGCTCATTGTGTGTAGCCCCAGTCCAGGTTCCTCTGCATAGCCCCAAGAGAAAAATCACACTGTAGCTTGTCTCCCAAGATGTGATTTCTTTCTACTTATAAAAAGAAAGAGATAGACAGAGAGAGGGAGAGAGGGAAAGAGAGGGGGAGGGAGGAAGGGAGAGAGGGAGGGAGGGAGGGAGAGAGAGAGAGAGAGAGAGAGAGAGAGAAAGAAAGAAAGAAAGAAAGAAAGAAAGAAAGAGAGAAAGAAAGAAAGAAAGAAAGAAAGATCAATACTGGAAAACATCATGGTATTTGACTTGACAGCACAAGGAATGGTAGCCCAGTTTTCCAGTCCACAAAGCTTGTACCCATCCACTTCCCTTGATCAGGAACAGCAAAATAGTGTGGCCAGAAAGAGAACAGCCTCCTTAAAAACATTACCATACTCTGCCTCCTGAATTCTTGAAAAAACAAAACAAAACAAAACAAAAATTACCATACTCGTTGGCAAATCACTTGGCTTCCATAGTTAGAGTTCTCTCTGTCTCTCTGTCTCTCTCTGTCTCTGTTCGTTTCTGTTTGTCTGTCTGTCCCTCCCTCCCTCCCTCTCTATCTTCCTTGTTCCCTCTCTCTCTCCAGCATTTTCTTATGACAAAAGTCAGAAGTTTGATAAGAATTACAAAGTGAGTTTCTCTTTCAGGATAGGAAGGGATTTCAACTGAGATAACTAGCAACAATGGCTGAAAAACATCTCTTAAAAAAAAGTTTTTTCTAGTTCATTGGAAAAGCTTACAAGCAACATGGATTCCAGGATGCTCATGCACATTCTGCCCTCTGGTGGCCGATTTTGTAAAATGCACCCAGAAGGCACAGTCTAAGCAGAGTCAGCTTGCCATCTGAAGCTTCTGCAATTCAGAGCCCCAAACCATTCTATTTTGAACAATAGAATGCTTACTAGCCAAATTGACTGAAATCTTCACTTTTATTTAAATAGGAACAAAAACAGTTAAATTGTGTTTACCTTTACTGTCTAGCTCTGGTGACTGCCAGTGAATCATACTGAAGAAAACTCACCTAGGAATACACATTTCAGTTTTAAACCTTGAACATGAGAAGACTAGTGAATTTAATTCAACAGACAACAATTTCATTGTTTAGAGGTTTATTGACTGACTGAAGCTAAGATCTATATGACCTAGACTAACAAAAACCTTTTAAAGATTTAAAAGCATGAGTCCCTTTTATAAGATATATTAACTAAATTAGTAATACAGGAGGAGATAAAGTCAGAAATGACCATGTTTAAGCATGGTAGCTAGATAGTAGAGAGGAATATTTCAGATCTGTGTGGAGGGATGTAGGTGTTCCATACAGGAACGCAAGAATGGATCATTCTTCTGTGCAAAAAGAAACCCCAGTCATTCATCCAGCTATGGAGAAAAAAATATGTTTTAGATATACTGTAGGCCTCAATGTGAAACTAAAACTTAAAGATTAGAAGACAATATAAACAACTCTGTAAATGAGGTGCTGAAATACCAACAAGAACAAGGTAAAAAGTGTGCAATTATGATTATGAAAGTCACCTTAAACAGAATTAATAGAGAAGGCTAGCAGAAAGTATTGTAGTATGCACAGCTAATGCAACCCCAGTGTCCAGTCTGAGAATCCTATGGAGTGGAGGCAGTGGTAGAGTTCTTGGCTATTATACGTGGGGCCCTTGGTTCAATCGCCAGCATCAAGGGGAAAAACGGGAAGGAAAGGGAGGGGAGAGAGAAAAGGCAAATAGTACAAGAGAAGACGTGAGTGCGATGGCTATAGTCTCAACTGCATGAGAAGCTGGGCCAGGGGGATTTCTTCAGCTCATAAATTTGAGACTAGACAGAGCAATAGAGTGGCAATCTATCCCCCCAAAACAAGCAAAGGCGAGTGAGATGGTCGAGAAGTTAATAGCACTTGCTGCTCTTGCAGATCTGAGTTCTGTTCTTAGCACCCAAATCAGGTGGTTCATAATGGCCTGTGGCTCCAGCTCCAGGAGATTTTGACACCTTTCCTAGCCTCTGCAGGTACCTGCACAAGCATAAAAATACACAAAGAAACATACACATATACATAATAAGAATAACATAAATCTTTGAAAACTAAGAGAACAAATAAGTAAGAGAAAAACACAGGAATAGACCATTGTCAGAAAAGGAAAATCAAATGGTCAATATGTTGTACAACCTATCAATAAACAAAATGCAGATCAAAACCTCAATGAGACAAATCAGTTCATATCACATTGTCATTTTTAAAAGTAGCAATACCTGGTCCAGATAAAGACAAGGATGTGGAGAAAGTAAAGATCTCACCTTGTTGGTGAGAGGGATCTCTGTGGCTGTTTGTTTGCTAGGTACTGGGGATGGGATCAAGAGTTCTCACTAGACAAACACTCTATCACTGAGATATATCCCAAGCCCTCTTATTATTTTTGGTTTTGAGATGGTCTCATTAAATTGTCCGGGATGGCTTTGAACTCATTTGGTAGCCCAGGCAGGCCTAGACTTTTGATGTTTCTGACTCAGCCTCCTTTGTAGCTGAGTTGACAGATATTCATGGCCAGGCTCAGCTCACTGGTGAGAGTTTAAATTGACACAGTCACGATGAATATTTAATGAATAACTAATTAATAATAAATAGCCAATAAATATCTAATTGCTATATCTAATTGGCATCATAGAATAAACATATAAGTAATATCTGTAAAGTTAATGACACACATTCTTTCCAGCAGAGCTCTCCTGAGTCTAGAGAATTGTCTGCTCTCCTACACTTGGGGGCATGCTGACAGTAATGAGATGGATGGGATACTCCTGCACCAGCAGCTCCTATACACTCCAGAGTCAACGGCATTCTTCTTCCAGAGCTCAGCCTGGTAGTTGGAGGCAGGCATGGGGTTTGGGGATACAGTTCCTGCAAGCACTTCCACATATGTGAGATCTCCAGAAACTGTAACTTCTCTGGATCCAGTCTGCTCCTTTACCAGTAGAGGTATCAATGGGTTTGTCCTAAGAGCACTGAGGAAATTGAATGACAGGTAAGTTATTTTTCACAAAGCCTGGTGCTTAGCAGGTGGACAAGAAGTGGCCCCTCTGTTTTCGTTATCATCAGCCTGTCGGTCCCGGGGATTAATGAGAATTTACCACTCAGGAGAATTATTTTTTCTTCGGGGAGCACAGGCATATGGAGAGAATGGCAGTCGCGGATTCCAGTTTGGAAAGAACCACAAAATTATCAACAGTTTACCATCTGTCAATTAAACACCAGAGTCTCAGGCTAGGGAGATGGCTCAGGAGGGAAAAATTCCCTGGAACCCACTAAGGATACCAGATGTGTTTGTACACATCTGTAATCCTAGCACTCCTGTTGTGATATGGAAACCGGGGATAGGAGGATTCCTGGAAGCATTGGTGAACAAGAAACCCTGCCTCAAACAAGAAATGAGGGGGAATAACACCCAAGGTTGTTCTCTGACTTCTACAAGCATGTGACAGCCCATGTACACCCACATTCACACAGAAACATGCTGTGGATATCTGTATGCTATGAATGTGTTGCTCTGATTGGTTAATAAATAAAGTGCTGATTGGCCAGTAGCCAGGCAGGAAGTATAGGTGGGACAAAGAGAGAGGAGAATTCTGGGAACAGGAAGGCTGAGTGAGGAGATGCCAGCCTGCCAGGGAGCAGCATGTAAAGGCAGCAGGTAAAACCACAGAATGTGTGGTGACATAGATGAAGAGAAATGGGCTAAGTTTAAGTGTAAGAGCTAGTCAGTGGTAGGCCTGAGCTAATGACCGAGTAGTTTAATTAATATAAGCTTCTGAGTGGTTATTTTATAAGCAGTTGTGGGAGTCTGTGGGGCTGGGAAGGACTAGAGAAAACTTCAGCTACAGGAACATCCAAGTGTGCACATAAACAAATAAAAAAGAGAATCACCTGAAAGTCTTTTCAACCCCAAACCATCATCCTCCAGAACCACGGTGGGGATCATCTCACAGGAGCAGAGGAGAACTTATTGTCCTTTGTCTGTGGCCACCCATAAGAATTATACACTGAGATGATATGAAGGATTTGGGGGTTTGTTTGTTTGTTTGTTTGGTTGGTTGGTTGGTTGGTTGGTTTTTCACTAGAATGGCTTCTTGACTCAATGCTCAACCTTAATCTGGTCAAGAGCTCCTCAGAAAGTCAGTGTGCCACAAGCCCATAAGATAGGAAGAGAAGAATACTGCTCTAGACTAAAAGAGAGAGAGTGAGGGTTCACCATTGCCCAACAAATACAGGGTGAGAGGGAGCCCACTGTGGAGAGACATGGACTAAAAATCCTTTTAGTTCTCAGTGCATCCTGTGTGCCAAGGCTCTTGTAAAGTCATTTTGCCTTTTAAAAAGAATCCTTAAGTCACCTTTGCTTTTGCCTGTCCATGGCTGTGCTGAGAAGTGAGCACAAAAGCTTGCCTGAAGCAGAAAGCTTAGTAGTCAAGAACACATACTGCTCCTACAGAGGACCTGGGTGTGGTTCCCAGGACCCACATCAGGCAGCTCACAGCTGCCTGTAACTCCAGCGCCAGGAGATCCAACTCCCTCTTCTGGCCTCCAAGCGCACCTGCACTCACATGCACATCCCCACACACAGATGCCCACATAGACATGTAAGTAAAAACAAAATAAAATTAGCTGGGCATGGTAGCACACATACCTTATTCCCAGCACTCAGAAGCTGGGAGAAGCTCTGTGCGTTTGAGGCCAGCCTGGGCTACATAGCAAGTTCCAGGCTATTCAGGGTAACATGGTGAGATCATGTCTATGAATAAATAAATGAATGAATAAACAAATAAATAAACCTTTAAAAAACTACACTAGCTGGGCATGGTGGCACACACCTTTAATCCCAGCACTAGGGAAGCACAGGCAGGCAGATCTCTGTGAGTTAAGGCCATCTTGGTCTACAAAATGAGTTCCAGGACAGCCAAGGCTGTTACACAGAGAATCCCTGTCTCAAAACAAACAAACAAATGAACAAAAACAAACGAAAAACCCCAAACTATCTTTTATACTATATAATGAATTTTCTTCTTAGAAATCACAAATATCTACGTAATGAATACAGATTAAAGGACTTTCTCATCTGTCTTCACTGGAAGGGTCCTGTCCTCTCTGGCATAGCCTGCATCTTATGATGTTTTATAAATGTCTCCAGGACATTCACTCTCCCTTTACCTCATGTGAAGGTGAATTAGAAATGGAAGCTTCAGCAAAAGGCTTTACATTTATCTCACTGGGAATTAATCATCAGCTGTGATTTCCTTGGGTGCCAAGATCTGAAATTTCTAGAACTTCATCTTTGAAGTAAAATTACTCTCCTTCCTCAAAACCTAAATGTACATCTTCCTAAATGTTCCTTATTTACATCATACTAAATGTTCCTTATTAGAGAATGTGAGACCTTTTACCATTTCCAGACAAAGTGTCTCAGTCTGTGTTCTATTGCTGTGAAGAAGCACCATGACCACAGCAACTCTTATAAAGGAAAGCATTTAACTGGGGCTTGCTTACAGTTTCAGAGGTTTAGTTCATTATCATCAGGGCAGGGAGCATGGTGGCATGCAAGCAGACATGGTGCTGGAGAAGCAGCTGAGAGTTCCATCCAGACCCACAGGCAGCAGGAATAGAGAGCCACCAGACCTGGCTTGAGCATTTGAAACCCCAAAGCCTACCTCCAGGGACACACTTCCTCTAACAAGACCACATCTCCTAATCCCTGTCACTTAGTGCCATTCCCTAATGTCCAAGCCTTCAAATCTATGGGCCTATGGGGACCATTCTTGTTCAAAGCACCACACAGAGGCACCCTGGAGTTCTTACTGGTCATTGTTTCTGGTTTTCATTTGCAGGATGGTTGGTGGGGAGAATTGCAAGAACAGATTGACAAAGTGAATGTAGGATTTTACATTGCATGCCAACTGGAAAAGGGAAGTGTCTGACAAGCAAAAAAAATCCTTCCAAGTCAAATAATGTTACATATATGTAAATGGGCTGGAATTGTGCCTGTCCGGCATCACTCCATATAACAGAGGCATAAATGTTGAAAGGTATTCAGAGGTGTAGATGAGACTGGAGGTAAAAAATGAAGCCTGTAGTGCTTCCCAGGTCCTAGGCAAGTGTTTCCAGCAGCCAGGCCTGTACCCCCAAGCTCCATGGCTTCCTGGGTCAAGCCATAGATTCTTGCGTGTGGATGGATATGTATGAGTGTGTGTGTGTGTATAGATACATGTGTGTTGCAAATGTATACAGGATTTCTGATGGGCCAATTAGGGTGGACTGACTGACTGGAGAGCCCCAAGGAGCCTCCTGTTTCTGCCTCCTCAGCACTAGGATGCTAGAATTGCAATCTCAAACTATCATGGCCAGCTTTCTTATGTGAGGTAGCAGAAATCAGGGAATGGAAAGCCTCCAGACAGCTCCCCACTACCCTGATCTTGGACTTTGCAGCCTCAAATCTGTGAGAAACAAATGACTTATTCATAAACCACACAGTATGTGGTATTTTGTTCCTGAATTACAGAGAACACCGTGGGGCTCCCGGTGACTGATTTCTACTGCCTCACATGATGGGAAGGGCAGGGCAGCTCTCTGGGGTGTTTTTTGTAAGGACAGTAATCCTACTCACAAGGGCTCAACCCTCATGATCCAACTATCTCTCAGAGACTCCAAATCCAAATATCAACACACTGGAAAGCAGAATTTTACTTTGAGTTGGAGGAGAAGTACACTCAGAACATGGTAGGCAGGATGTCATATCAGTATCTTGGACTGAGGGAGCAATGGAAGAGTCTCATCTGGCAAGACAAAAGGATGAGCAAAGAGTTAAGAGTAGATCCTGAGTCTCCAATTCCTTCCTAACCATCTTACAGTGCGTATACTCCTGTGTGCCGGTGTGAGGAAGAGCCTAAGTTACTAACTGGAGTGTAAGCACACAGCAGCAAGCAAATAGTGAAAAGTGTCTGTGAGCTGGGAGATGGCTCAGTCTACCATGTTCTTGCACAGCTTCTAGGAACTTGGACCTGAATGGAGTGGCAAGGGGTAGTCACCCCTCTCTGGTTACCCACACCTTTTCCTAATCTTCTGACTACACAAAATTCTACCTGTCCAGCCACCCTGCATATTCCATAATTCTGCTGTTGCCCAAAAGAGTGCCTACTGTCCATACACCTTTCTTAATCTGCCCCTGAGCATCATGTCCAGAGTCCTTTTCTAAGGGCATACAGTGGGTCTTCTGGAAGCTGATGATGTAGTAGAGTGTATGCTGTACCATGTTCATTAGGGATCAGCATCCGGAAAAGGGAACAGGGAACTGGGGCTTGAGCAAAGGGAGAAATCACACACTTCTGACCCCTGAATGGACACTGCCTTTTAGAGTTGGCCCATGAGAAGCAGAGGCTGGACCCCATCTTCCTGCCTCAAACACTGATTGTGTGTTTCCTAGGAGAAAGGGTGACACTGGCTAACAGCTAGAGGTGGTCTGGGGACCCCACTACCCATATATGGGCAGAACATCCTTCCTAGTCAGGGGTCTTGGTGGTCTGTATTCATGTCTATCACCTCTGTCATCCTCAGTATAGACCCCCGCTGACCTTGATCTTGCAAAGCTGCCTGGGATTCTGACCCATCTCTGGTTATTATGTGTGGACTTGTTATTGACTTTTAGTCAAGAAAACAGCTGCACTCCCTATCCAGAGTTGCACATCCCTAGGCTATGGGGAGGCATGTTCTGATCATCCTCTGGGCACTGGCAAGAGCTGCTGTCACCCCTACTGTCCCTAAAGGTGGTCCATCCCCCTCCACTCAATGACCATATCCCACCTCTACTCCAGCCCCTCACTGTCCCATCCCCAAAGTGTCCCACCTTCACCTTGAGTGCTGGTTTTGTTTGTTTGTTTGTTTGTTTGTTTGTTTGTTTGAGACAGGTTTTCTCTGTCTAACAATTCTGGCTGTCCTGGAACTCATTTTATAGACCACGCTGGCCTCTAATTCACGGAGATCCACTTACCTCTGCCTCCCAAGTGCTGGGATTAAAGGTGTGTGGTACCATCCTTCAGCCCATTGTTGTTTCTTGAACTTCCTGTTAATCCCTATGGAGAAAGGAGATTAGAAGAGGCAGTGCTTTGGGTGGTGGGGTAGTGAGCCAAAAGGGATCACCAACTGCATGGGAATACCCAGAGGGCAAGCACATGAAGGGTCAGTGCACACAGAACTGGGCCTGGGCACTGTGTGCCAATAATATCTGCAGATTGGCTCAACTCCTTGCAAGCAGTGTGGAAGATCATTTT
>CABHPH010123030.1:0-44749 GCA_902168325.1 Peromyscus nudipes
AAAAAAAAAAAAAAGAAAAGGTGTGAGGGAGAGGTTGGCACAGTAACAAAGTTCAGCCCGAATCAGAAAGACAAGTGGCGTGTGCTTCTCTCATGTGGATCTAAAATTTTATGTGTATACCTAAAACTATTTGTATGTGTATATAGTGTGAATGTAAACATGAAGCTGGCTAGGGAAAGGAAAGGGACGAGTGTAGGGGGTGAATTTGGTCCAAAAGTCCATCATATACTTAATCAAAATTTCTTTATGAGTCTCACCTCTGTGTACAATGACTGTGCACCGGGTAGCAGGAAAAGTCCTATTGCTTTAACCTCTGTGCATCTGCATTTCCACCAGAAGCTAGCCCGGTCCTTCCATGAAGTTTGCTGGAATCTGACTTCCACAAAGAAAACTAATACATCTATCAAGCAGTGTAATAAAAACCTCTTTTTTTCCCTCACAGTAATATATAATTTTTTCAAAAAGACTTTGAGCAAAATTATACCTACTCTATTGCACAGCAAAAGGTACACTTGACTCTTCTCACAAAGCTGTTAAACCCCTTCTAAGGAAATGATTTCAAATCTCAGCTTTCGTGTGTGCACAGGACTAGATGGAGTCCACATGAAGAGTTCACCAGACACCTTCAAACTCACTGGCCCTAACCTGCTGGAGTTGACAGCATCAACTAAGACCAGAAGCAATCTCTACTCCTTGTCCACTAACAGCCAAGCATGGTAGCCCAGGCTTGCCTCCATTCTGCGGTCTTCCTGCTTTAGCCTCCTGAGTGCTGGGATTACGGGACTGTGCCAGCCAGACCCAGCTCAGAACTTAATTCCTCCTAGAATGTCATCAACTTCCCTGTGTTCATGCTCCTTCGACTCTTCAGGATTCACAGGGTTGTTTGGGAGAGTAGGACCACACTAGAGCTACCACTCCCCAGAGCCCATTCAAAGTGGAACTGCCAGTGTGCTGAGGATGGAGCTGCCCAAGGACTGAAAATAGTCCGCTACAGTTTTGAAATTCCAAACTGAAAAAGAGCGCTTCTGATTTGTCTTTATTTACTGTGACCCTCATTTACTGACCTTTATTTACTGTGACTCATCTACCAGCTGTGCCTTTTGGTCTCTAAATTCCAACATCAAAACCTGTTTCCTGTTACCTCCGCCCCTCTCCCCAAGTGGATTTTCTTATCCAAAAATAGTGACAAAGTTTCTAGTCCACGCTGACCTCCTCAATCACCCCATGCCCTTTGAGTGAATATGTACAAGGTATTGAGTTTTGTGGGTACAGGGGTATGCCTAAAATATGTCATCCTTTACCCCCAAGGAGAAGCTCATAAACCAATGAGAAAGCTAAATAAATGAATTTACAAATAAATTGTAGAGGAAAAGAACTAGTTCTGTGAGACAGTATAATAAAAGAAGCAGCTTGGACCTGACTGAGACTTTTGGGGAGGCTATCTGATGAACAGGCAAAGGCCCTGTAAGGAAACTGCTCCTCTGTGATCCTCACTCAAGGCTTCAAGGTCTTAGACAAGAACAGGACAAAGAATGGTAACTTCCCAGTGCATCAGAGGAGAGTCTTGGAGTCAGCTCTGCCTTCCCACAGACACACTTGCCAGTGCATCACAGGAGAGTCCTGGAGTCGGCCCTGCCTTCCCACAGACACAGTTGCAGCACAAGGAACCCCCTACACACACACACAAAAATATGCCTCTCAACGGCAGCGCCTTTTCCCCACTCACCCTACATTGGACTTCCAGAAACTCTGGACTCCCCTTGGCTACAGCACCTGGGTTAGCACCCTGGTGATTATCACTGGGTCAGCACCCAGGTGAGTGTCAGCACCCAAGTGAGTGTCACTGTGTCAGCACCCAGGTGAGTGTCACTGTGTAAGCACCCAGGTGAGGGTCACTGTGTCAGCACCCAGGTGAGTGTCACTGTGTCAGCACCCAGGTGAGTGTCACTGTGTCAGTACCAGGGTATCACCTAGGTTAAAGCTCTAGTTCCCATGCTCCACATCCAATCTTTTGGCTCCTGGAGGAAGCAGCTGCCTCAGTCTCTCTTTTCATACTCACAGTCCTTTCAGTTTGAGTCAGCTACCCGTTTACTGAAGATGGATTTTATCTCAGCACATCCTAGTGTCCAGAGTCTGATCTGATGTGGCTGAGAGCGGAGTCAGAGACAGCAAGTGTGCTTTATAACTGCAAGATGATGAGGAAATGGCAAGGGGACCACCGATGTAGAACTGCCCCTGAAACCAAGGAGCCCGGCAAACACAGCTCTGATTGAGCTAAGACTCCACCGTGTCTACAAAAACAGATGCCCTCTGACATACCTCCCTCTAAACCTGTTGCCCATGAGAACACTGTAAGTCCAAATGCATTGCAGACACCTAGACAGTCCAATATTGCTGTGGCCACAGAGTCTGTTAGCCTGACTGTGCGGCTTCTTGGAAGTCACAGTCACTGCTACAGACTAGCAGCATACCATGGCTTACAAAGCTCACCTGGAAAAACACTAAAGTTCAAAACCTATGTCCTGTTCATGTTAGATGCCCTTGAGCTCTGCACCATCCCATCAAGATCATCTGTATCTGGAGTCAAATCCTGATAACAGAAACATTAAAATGTATAAAATACAAGGGGGAAAAGTTGGCACCTGTCACTACTTTCATGAAACTCAACATAGATTCTGATTTCCATCTGCTCCACAGCCATGCTTCTGGCAAGGCCAGTGCACAAGCACTTCAGATTCCTTTTGGAACCGTCTTTCTTAGATTTGTCTGGATGGCATGTCATCAAGGCACCCACCTTTCCTCTCTTGAATGAATGGGCACCTGGCCACCAAGCTAGGTCACCGGGATATAAGAACAAGGATGGGAGTGTGAGGAGCTGATCACCCCAGATGTGGGATGTAGATAAGATTGCCCACATCTGGCTCCAGAATCAGATCCTGCTAGATAAAGCCAAAGAACCCTAAGTGGGTGGGACTCCACTCTTCACTGTTGGTCCTAGAACTGAGGCTCCATCTGGAGTCCATGACTTGGAAATGATCCACGGATAGGTGTAAAGGGTCAGCGGACACGTAATTTAGTATGTCCAGAAAACTGCTTTTCTTCTGATGGATGGTCTCTGGTTTTCGAGGGTGTCTGTCAGTTGCCTTTCTCTTTGCCATGACAAAATATCCTCAAAAGCAATGTTAACAAAGGAGGTGTTACCTGGTCAAAGTTTGGGGGATCATTCCATCATGGTGGAGAGATCGTAGAGATGGGAGCATGGAGTGGCAGTTCCCATTTTGGCCAGTCAGGAAGAAAAGGGGGCAATGCCCCTGCTCTCCTTGTTTTTTGCCTTTATCCAGTCTGAGACCCCAGCCTGTATAGGGATGCTGCCCACAATTAGGGTGAACTTTCCCATCAGCCCATCCTGGAAGCCTAGAAATGTCTTTGTTTGCACTGACTTTCACCTTGTTCCTTTCTGCATGAAGGTAGGCAACACACTGTGGTGTCGTGAGCTAGCCGTATGACATTGCCACTATAGAAATCAGAGACTTTTCACATCATAGTGTTACAGAGATCTGGAAATATAATTTATGCCTCTCACTACTTTAAAATTATAGCATTATTAAATCCATAGTAGATGATGTTATTCAACATGTTAATGAAGTGTATGTATGACTTAGTCATCAATATTTTATAATTGTATCTCAATATAATTGACTTTCTTTGTAATCTGTATGCTTTATTTTATTGAAAACATTATCCTGAGAAGAGATCTAAGAGCCCCATCAGACTGCTGACCCACCCACAACACACAGAGGCCAAAAAACCATCTAGGGAAAATCCTGATAAGAGTCTCCTTCCCCTACCCATCTTGGTTCTATAACAGCTGAACATCTTGACTCTCAGTATTTCATCTTCTGAATTCAGCCAAAGAAGCACACATCGCCTAGGGGCCAAAGAGAGGAACTGATATGAACGATGGTACAGAAACAAATGAGAAGGGAGAGGGAGAGAGAAATGAAGGGGACAGAGGGGAGGGAGGGAGGAGGGGGAGGAGGGGGGGGGAGGGGGGGGAGGGGGGGAGGAGGGGGAGGAGGGGGAGGGAGGGGAGGGAGTATATCCACAGAGCGCAGATTGGTGATTCTAGGTGGCTGGAGCGGGCCATGGGGAGATTAACCTCTTTGGGGCACAGGGCCTCCTTTGGGATGGTGATTACTTTACAACTAGACAGAGGTGATCATGATACAGTACTGCATGTGTTCTAAATGTCACCCGATTGTATACTGCAAAGGGTTCATTTTAACATGAGAATTCGATTCTGTTCCAGTAAGATGTAAAATGCAATAATAAGACGAATAATAGAAAACTCCATAGCCAACCCTACTGTGAATTATTTGAGCTCCCCTTAGAGAAATAAAGGGAAAACACTCGAAGGTTTAGTGGCATTTCTTTCTCTCTTCCCCTCTGCCCCACCCCCAACTCTTTAGTGCCTACTGAAGTTTCAGATTGTTTATGAAATTGCTAATGTGTACTTCAGCCCCCACATTAAATTAGGCATATTAAAACACACCACTAAATACTCACCTGACAAGCTATATTTTAATCCTCAAACTAGGCTATATTGTGCCAGGATGCATGTTTAATGCACCTGCTAAATTTCTCCTGGATTGAAAAATAGCCAGCGGCCGGGCGGTGGTGGCGCACGCCTTTAATCCCAGCACTTGGGAGGCAGAGGCAGGCGGATCTCTGTGAGTTCGAGGCCAGCCTGGGCTACCAAGTGAGTTCCAGGAAAGGCGCAAAGCTACACAGAGAAACCCTGTCTCGAAAAACCAAAAAAAAAAAAAAAATAGCCAGCAGTGGAGACTGATGAGGGGCAGGAGATGTTGCTCATTTCTGTCCACTCCTGCTAGTTAGTGTCTAGGGGTTGTGAGCTGGAGGAGGTGGGAGATGCCCTAGAGGAGACATCCTTAAGTTCCTTAGTCCTCAACTGTCTTTAAAGACCTCTCCTCTATTCCCTCCACATGAAGGCTGGAATAGAGAGTCATTCCAAGAAGGAGAACTGTGGTAGCTGTCATGCGGCCCCACTTCATGCTAGACTGTGGCTTTTGGCTGCTCTTTCTTCACCCTGCCTGTGGCTAAGCATGACACCTGTCAGCTGTCTGAATTCTTAGGTTGTGAGCTGTCCTACATGCTTGGAAGGCTTTTTAGGAAGAGATCTGAAGTACCATTTTGTCTTGCTGCCTCAAATAGGACCTGGGAGATCTCTGCAAGTGTTCCCGCTCGGGAACTCACTCCACACCCTGGACCGCAGCCCTTGAGGTATGCAGCCCCAAGCAGAGTGCTTGGGCACACATGTGCTTGGGCACACACGTGCTCGCCCTCCTCCAGCTCCTCTCCTTCCTCTTCCTGTCAGCCTTGCTCTGGCTCTCCCTGCTGCACAAGGCTACACCTCTGCTTCACACTAGGTCCATAAATCCTAAAGTGCGATTTCACGTAAAAACTGTTACAAATGCCACATGTTCTGCAAACGTTGGAAAGACCACCGTGCCTTACCCTCAGGCTTCATCTTAAAAATAAAGATTTTTCCAGTTTATTTACCATCTTGTCCCAATTATTTCATGGCATACACTCACACTATACAAAACTTGTGAAAAAATAACACCTATTAGTCCTGAGTCTCAATAACTTCAAAAGTTTTCTCTTAAATGTCCATTTTTAATGTTGTGTAGCTGAAAATGTCCCTTTCCAAGGTATCATGAAAGGCTACACGGGAAGCAATTTGAATTCCTTGCTAAAGACACAAGGGCAGACCAGCTCAAGCTACAACTGAACAACTAACCCAGGAACACTGTCCCCAGGGCTCACAGGGGCCTAATTGCACACTCCAGGGACCATGTTCCCCAACTTCTCTGAGCCTCGATTTCCCCAGCCGTGACATCCATTCTTTCAAGCAGCACTCACTGTGAGCCATGGCAGGCCAGGTGCTCCAAGGCCCTGGGTTATGATAAAACCTGAACCTTCCACTGTCAGAAACACATGGACTGCCAGGAAAGTAGCCACACACTTACTCTTCAGCATGCCAGAGACTGATCCCGAACCATGCACCAGCTCATCAGACCCCTCCAACAACCCTCGTGGAAAACCCAGGACACACAGTCTAGATTAGCATCTCTCCTAAATCCATGGTTAAATCCTAATCCACAAGATGATGGTGAAGGAAATGAGGCATCAGAAAGGTGAGAGGGTCCTAAGGGCTTGCAAAGTGTTCGTCAGGACTCCAAACCAATGCTACTCAATGTTCTTAATGCTTTGACCCTTTAATACGGTTCCTCATGTTGTGATGACCCCCAAACATAAAATTAGTTTTGTTGCTACTTCATAACTGTATTTTTGCTAGTTATGGATCATGATGTAAATATTTTTGGTGATAGAAGTTTGCCAAAGGGGTTGCCACCCACAGGTTGAGAACTACTGCTCTACAGGAACAGAACAGACAGGATGAACACAGAGTTTGAAACGGGATTTAGTAGATGGACTTACACAATATAGGCTAGGTAGCTCATCAATGTCTGCCTGAACATTGAAAATGCTGAGTGCAGAAGCTATCTAGTCCCTGAAGCTAGATGCCTCCGTAGTCCCAATCTGGTACTGAAGGCCTGAAGGATTCCCACAGGGCCACTGGTCTTCAGCCAGTATTGGAAAGCCAAGGAAGCAGGATGCAGATGTCAGCAGAGGATGGCAACCAACAGTGCTGGCCACAACAGGATCATTACACTCTCCAGCAAGAAGCAAAGGCAGGCAGGGAAGCAGGGCGGTGTTTCCCTTAGACCTCTTTACATCTGGATGGTTGCCAGAAGATGCTGCCCCCTGTTAGGAGGGTCCTCTCCCCTCAGGTAATCCTTCATGGATATACCCTCACAGACCTCCCTCAAGGTGCATCTTTTAATTGATTCCAAATCCACAAGATCAGCAATCAAGATTAACCATCCCATGGTAATTAACACAGAGATCCACAGCTTGGCAATGTGCAGAGAGACTTTGGAGTCTCAGTCCTAAATGGGATGCCTTCATCAAGCTCCTCCCCTCAAGGCACAGAGCTCTGTGTGGAAGAGGAGAAAGACTGTTAGAGCCAGAGGTGGCAGATGACCCCAAGGAAACAGTACCTTCCAAACACAGCAAGGCTGACACACACATAAACTCACAGAGACTCTGACAAGCATGACAAGACCCACCCGTGTGCAAGCCAGACAAAACCCCAGTGCTGAGAAGTGGACACAAAGCCCCACCCCCAGCCAAGATACACTGGGCAAGGGAAAATCAGCTTCCTCCAAGGGAGTGCCACTAGATACGTCAACCACACTCCAGGGCAGGCCCCATGGCCAGAAGCAGTTGGTCAACACACAACAGACTCCATGGGTTTTTGTGTATGTGCTTTTTCTTTTTTTCTTTTTCTTTTTTCTTTTTTCTTTTTTCTTTTTTCCAGAGACAGGGTTTCTCTGTGTAGTTTTGGTGCCTGTCCTGGATCTCGCTCTGTAGCCCAGGCTGGCCTCAAACTCACAGAGATCCGCCTGGCTCTGCCTCCCAAGTGCTGGGATTAAAGGCGTGTGCCACCATGGCTGAGGTGTATGTGCTTTTTAATTTGTTTTGGTATATTTTGTGTTATTGGGATTTTGTTGTTTGATTGGTTTTGATTTTCATTTTTTGTTTTGATATTTTTTATTTGAGAAAGAGGGAAAGAATGCAATTGGGTGGGCAAGGAGGTGGGGAGAAGCTGGCAGGAGTTGGGGCAGGAAAAGAATATGATCAAAATAGATTTATGAAAATAATTTTAATTAATTAAAAGAGAATGTAGACAGAAAAAAAAAACATTTTCATGAATAGAAAAGAAAAAAAAAGACTAACTAACCTTCAGAGTGTCTTTTACCTTCTGCCTCATGGGGTTGTAGTGAGAAGGTGACTGTCCAGGAGGAGACAGATCCTCAGCACTCATGGACTCTGTCCTGAGCCTGAACTCCTCAGCCTCCACAGCTGAGAGAGGAGTGTCTTTGCTACAGAAACAGCAGCTTCTCCGAGAAGCCACTCAGTGCACGTATTTGACTGGAGCAGCTAGATCGGCCTCAGACAGTGTTGTCATGGACAGCACGATTATCTTCACTCGCAGATGAAGATTCTAAGTCTCCATGTGTTCAGTAACTCACATTACATCCTGTTGTAGTCTGACAGGTTTGCGTGTTCGAACTCACGGTCCCCAGCTGGTGGTGCTGCTGTGGCAGACTGGAGACTTTGCACAGGGAACTGCCTGGAGGACATAAAGTCCACAGAAGCCATGCTTCTTGTTGCATGAATTCTAAAATGGGTCTTTTAATTAAAAACAAAAACAAACAAACAAAAAAATTCGGAGCCAGATATTGGGGTAAATGCTGAAAGATCAGAGAGACAAAGGTACAAGCCATTGCCACGTCTCACCTCACCAACTCCATGAATCCTCTAACTTAATGCCTCTGAGTCCTCAGCTGAAAGGGGTCCAGCTGAAAAGGCTCTAGTTCCTGTCTCCTCACGCCTTGTATACCTTTTCCCGCCCAACCATATTCCTTCCTTCCTAGTGCTAGGATTAAAGGCCTGTGTGCTTTCCAAATACTGGTAGCAGAGGCATGAGATCTCAAGTGCTGGGATTAAAGGTCTGTGCCACCACTGCCTAGCTGTTGATCTCCTAGACTGAATCAATCTCATGCAGTCCAGGGTGACTTTGAACTCACAGAGATCCAGATGGGTCTCTGCCTTCCGAGTGCTAGGATTAAAGGTGTGTGCCACCATTGCCTGGCCTCTATGTTTAATCTAGTGACTTGTTCTGTTCTCCGATCTTCAGGCAAATTTTATTAGGGTACACAATATATCACCACAGCTTCTGATCTAGCTCTCTCCTTCCTGGTCTTCTGAGATGTGAGCACTTTCAGGATCCTACCTCCACCAGGGAGTCTCCTGTTCCCTGCCATGATTATATCCCCTCAAACCCTGAGCCAGCATAAATCTCTCCTCCCTGAAGTTGCTTTCATAAGCAATGAAGGTCACAGCGATGAGAAACATAACTAATACACACGGTTGATCATAAGCAGACCTAGGCAGCTTCCTATAGAGTCCACCACTAACACCAGAGAACTGTTCTTCCATATGTCTTTCCACACTGCACCTCAGGACTCAGGAGCTAGAGCCATTAATTTTATCTGAACCAAGTCATAGGGGACATCAGATGCGAGTCTGTGTCTCAGACAAGAGCGTAAGGAGAATTTCACTTGGCAGGGATAGGAGTAAGGGGCAGCCGATGGGGCAGAAAAAGCAAACATTTAAAGGTATTTAAGAGCCTGGAACCTCGAAGCTGCCAGGCAGAACAAGGCCATCAAAGTCACAGTGAGGAATAAGGGCCAAGGTCCCCTCCTGCTGGCCCTGTGATCCTAATGCTTCCTGGAAGCAGCCGTTGTTTGTCCATGTATAAGCAATGACATCAAGTTTCTTCAGAGCACAGGTCCCTGGGCCTGCTTTCCTGTCACTGTCCACACATCACAGTGAACCCTGGAAAGCAGGCCTGTTAAGTGACAGATGTTGGCACAGGGAGGTGAGATCATTACTTAAGAGAAATGTCAGAGCTTTGAAAAGACATAGCACACATTAAGACACACGTTGCTCAGATGTATCTCACTAACTGCATATTGAGCACCCGTGCTGTACACACAGAATCAGCTGGTAATTTTGCAGTGAGCAAGTCAAGAGAGCTGCTGTCACAGAGTCTGCAACATGTTCTAGATGGAGAGAGAGACAAGCATTAGGGAAAAGGCCGTGAAACCTGGCCGTGAAAGGCCTCAGCGAGTTCTCATCAGCGGAAAGTCAGCCCAGCTAGGGATTTTGTGATTGGCTGTCAAGGACAGCCACCCAAAAAGGTGCCATTGTTACTGAGAGATGAGCAGGGTCCGGCTGTCAGGGGGCTGATCACAAGTGTCTGTGACCAGCTCGTGGTGGAGAAAGGGCTCCATGTGCTGCTATGTCTGTTAGAAAGGAGGTGACATGGCCTGTCATAAAGATTAAATGAGAGGAAACATGTGACATGCCTTGTGGAAACGCAATAAAGGCCACCTGTCCATCATTGCCATCCTTATCGTCATCACTACTGTCATACCAGTTCAGTGAGCTGGGAGACAGGTCATGTCAATCATCACAAGTCGGATGAGAAACTCATGATGTTGTGGAAAAGCAATTGCAAGTCGTTGGTGAGCTTTGTCCCTTTTGTTAAGAAATTTAGCACTGAGAGATTGGTGCTGGGGCAGAGGACACAGGAGTATGAGTCACGAGGCCTCTGTAATAGTCCAGGCAGAAACTCTTCATAGAAACCTTAAACACGCACCTCTTAACACAGTTTTCAAAAAAAGAAGTTGTATGTATTTTTCAGTGTGCTGCACATTTTTGACAGAATATGTTTATATACCTTCTGAAATAATATTTCATCGCAGGTAAATGTATGTTGCTTCCTCAAGAGTCTCTAAGAATGCTCCTCAGTTCTCCAGACAGTAACTGCATGTCCCCAAAATAGGATCTGTAGTTAGAATCACCTCCAAGAAATTCAGACTCAGCTCCACAAAACTGCCCTACTCCAGGCCGCAGTCCCACGTCCCAAGGTCCCTATGCTTCTGACTGACTGGCTGTTAGTCACAGGTTCCCATGATTTCCCCATTAGAGTTGATAATCAACTGGAACAATGCACAGAACCCAGGAAGACACCTTACGTACAGCAATTTACTTGCGGTAGAGGAGGCACCTTCAGAGCAGCAAATGAGAGAGGCTCACGGTGAGGGCATGGGGTGATCCGTGCCTCTGGGTGCACTGGTCTCCCAACACCACTGTGTACTCACCAACCCTGGACCTCTGCAAACCCCATGACTAGGAGATTCCATGGAACGATACTCCATACAATGACAGGATCAGCCAGTTACACCTCAACCTCCAGTCCCCACACCTTCGCCGAGTTCAGGAATAGAGGCTGATCATTTCAGGCTTCAAACCAGGGTTTGCTCTTTCTACTGACTCACCCCTATTCTGTGGCCATCTCAAGGCCTGCCACAGTTGCCTCTACAATATAAAAGATGCTCTGATCACTCTAGAATCCCAAGGTGCTTAGGAACTCTGTGCCAAGAGCCAGGGGCAAAGGTATGCATAAGGTACACCACACCCTTGATTGGACGAATTTAAGTTTTTTTTCCAGAGAAGAGCATGCTTATTAATTATATTTAGAATCAGATATATAGACATATAAAATATGTTTCTAGTCTGTGATTAACTGTAAGGATAAGAATGCCACAGGTCATGTGGGGCAGCCCTTGTAATCCTGTGATAAGCCACTGATCCCTCTGGGATTAAACACTTCCACAGGGCAGGCCAGTGGCTTTGGTCTTCACATTGGTAAATGCTTAATGTGATCCCTGGCACACATAACTGTTCAATAAGCATTTTCCAAATGCATGAATGAGTGCTACAGAAACCCGGTGGTTAGATGTGACCCCCTGCCCTTGAGGAATTTGTAATACATTTGGAAAGAAAGCAGAGACACAATTACTTAAGTAATTCCTCCCCAAACCCCCCATGAGAGAGAGGTTTTGCATGTGGCCAATGCTCTTAGACCTCTGACCTAGGATGTACTCCTTCTCTGTGTGTCATTTAAAGAGTTGCTCCCTTCTCTATGCTTCCCTTTTCTGTAAAGAGCCATTGTGACAGGTAAAGTCCACCTAAGGGCTTAGAGTGGTGCTGGGAACAAAGAAAATGCTGGCAATTTGAATCCCGAAGAGGAAGTAGCTTTTGCCCTGAGTAGTACTGGTGTCAAGAATAAAGCATTTATCTGAGTTAATAAGAGACAAGATTAATAATGGGATGATGGAAATCCTGAGCGATCTGGCATTCTGCAAACCTCTGAAGCTGAGCCTCACTCCAGCAGAGAGGTTTCTGGTCTTCAAGAGAGTAACTCACATTAGGTGCTCCATGGGTCCCAGTTACAGAGTCAATTTGGGAGCAATCCAACCCATAGTGGTGGCTGAATCTCCTCCAAGATGCCAGTTCTTCTGTTTTTGGCTGGAGGAGGAATGAGTGGCTTCTGCTGCTAATTTCAGCTGGTCACTGGCCATGCATTGGCAGCCCGCCTCTGGAAAGCATGGCCTCATGTTGTGTGTTCTGCAACGACATCTCCAAAGTTGGCTTTTGGCCTCCACCATGCAGCATCAGAGAGAGCAGTGAATAAAGCCACGACTCCTATTGGGGAGACAGACCCCCTAACATGGGCTCTGCCCAGGACATGCAGTAGCAGACAGAGTGACCTGGCCCTCACTTCCATTCCTGTGGAACTTGGCCCCTCCTTGCTCTTTGTCTTTGGAATACCACAGCTTTAAGACACTTGTGTAGAGACAAGTCCTGCTTCTTCTCCCTCATTCTGATCTCTGGTCCACTCCAAACTATCGAAAGCATGTCACACTCCAGAGAACCCAAACGAGAAGCCCAGCAGGAAATAAGGCAAAGGGTGCAGGCTCAGACACATAAGACTCCTAGGCTGCACTTGAATGGTCTCTGGGGCCGTTCCAGAGCCTACCACTTGAATGTAAAGCTAGGGATGACCAGAGCGACCAGCGCGGCCGAGAACCTAGTTCAGTGAGTGGTGCAGGCTGTTGCTCTTCTGTCAATTGTCGATTCTATCCTTCTATAGAATGTACACATTTCAATTACAATCTACTATACTTGTTTTCATTCTAGTAGGGATTCTAACAACCAAAGAGACCAAATGATGGAGTTGGGCCTGGTAGAAATACTGGCCTCAACTTACTGACCAGTGGTCTGGAGCAAGTCACTTCTCAGTGCCTCAGTTACATTCTCTGTAAGAGTGGGATAAGAGAAGCTTTTATGACGTGCTAATGAGATCATGCACATAAAATATTATACTCACAGGTGCCCTCAGTGCATGCCTGCGAGTGACCTTACATGCCCAAGCTGCCTATCAGCTCCTCATGTTATTTCGTCTTTCCAGTTCTTCTGGTTACAAACTGTTGTGTGGCTTTTCCTGAGGAGGTGTGAGCGAACGTCTGTTAATCCCAGGCAGGCCAACAGAAGGTGCATGAAAGAATTGATTCTACCAGCAAGTCCAGCTTGGTGGTCCAGCAAATGCACTGGGGTTTCCTGCAGAAGCAGGGGTGACTCAGGCAGCTGCATCAGTGCCGAGCCCCCCAGAGGGATGATGACTCAGGCAAGCTGTGTCCCTGGAGCTGCCTGCAGGGCTTGCAGACTAGCAGACAGCTGGACAGGTCAGAGTCTCCTTCCCCCAGCAACTGCTCACTGCTTCTCTAGCCTCAGGGAGGGACTGTGAGTCTTGTCCCACTAGTTATGCGGCTTCCCTGAGAGCACTACATTTCAAACCACAGATAACAACTACACAACAACACAAACACGCAGGCCCTTCTTCCATTCGTTCATCAGTAAGCTTAAGTGTTTTCATTGATGGTGATTGTATTAATCTGAGTTTCCTTAGGAAAGAGAACCAATAAAGATATAGGCACAGCAAGAGGAATCTTAGTTCAGGAATTGGCTCATGAAATTAAGGAGGTCTGCTCTCCAAAAGCCAGTAGTGTGCCTTAGTTCAGAGCTGAGCTGGGGATGGAGTTTCAGCTCAAAGCCCTAAGAGCCAGAAATGCTGATGCCTAGGACAAGAACAAAGTGACAGCTCGGCCAAGGTGGTGTGTGTGTGTGTGTTCCCTTCCTCCATTGATGTGGAATGTCTTTCTGTACACTATGAATAGGTGTTACGCCCATAGGTTAATAAATAAAGCTGCTTTGGCCTATGACAAGGCAAGATAGAGGCAGGCAGGAAATCCAAGCAGAGATACAGGGGCAGGGCAGAGTCTGGGAGACTCGAGCCAGCTGCTTGAGGAGCAAGATGTATTAGAACACAGGTAACACCACAAGACACATGGCAAAACATAGATTAATAGAAATGGGTTAGTTTAAGTTATAAGAGCTAGTTAGTAATAAGCCTGAGCAATTGACCAAATAGTTAGTAATTAATATTAAGCCTCTGAGTGATTATTTCATAAGTGGCTGTGGGCCAGGGAAAAGCCTCCGTCTACACTCCTATATGTGTGCACGTGTTCATGTATCTGTGCTGTTGTGTACATGCACACAGAGGCCAGACGTTGAGGTCCTTTGTGTTCCTGCATTACTCTGCATATTCCTTCTGGGACAGGATCTCTCGTTGAACCCAGAGCTCATCGATTCAGTGAGGCTGGCAGGCCAGCAAGTTGCTCAAGGATCTATCTGTCTCATTCCCCAGATCTGGGGTTACAGACCCAGCTGCCTTCACATGTGGGTGCTAGGGATCTGAACTCAGGAGCAAGCACTTCACCCACCAAGTCACTTCCCCACCCCACCCCACCCCTTTATGTCCTGTTCAGACTGCTGCTGTCAGAGAGTAACTGTCTCTCGAGGCCCACCTGTTAAAGGCTCAGCTGGCAGCCTCTAATTACTGCACTTGGGGTTTCTGGGATCTTTAGGCATTTTTTTTTAAACTTTTAAAGTTGAAATGATCTCTAGCTGCCAAAAAGAAAACACTTTCTATCTTGTGGCTCCTATTGCACCCTGCAGCGGCAGACTCTCTCCTGTCTTTAACTATTCCATTTTGTATCTTGCACAGAAAATTCAAAAGTCCGTGTTCCTGTACAATTCCTTTAACCTCAGCTCTGCATTTTAGATGTTTGCCGGATAATCTATAAACAATAAAATAGCAAAAATACAAATTTAGTAAAATTAAATTGTATGAAAGTATTTTTTAAAGGCAACACAAAACCCCAGAAAGGTCATATTTTGAGCTAAGTGTCCAAATAGGCAGCAGGTGCACTGTCTTCAAGCCAGACCCTTCTATCCTAATGGCCATGTGGCCCTGAATCAGCCACACAGGGCACATGGGATGCATTTGGAGACTGGGCTCTTTGGCTGCAGGCAGGCACACAGTCCTTCAACAGAACTGTACCCTTGGGCTTTGCCTTTGAGAATTAATGTATCGCTGTGTTTCTAAAATGCAGGCAGCCAGCTGGCTTCCAACAAGGTGTCGGCAACTGCCAAGTTCTAGTCTTTGGGATGGGACATGTTTCCTGGCCTCCCAGGGCACATGATCCTATAATTTACAGTGTCCTTGACTCTTGTTCATTCAGAGTAAATGATTCTTCATCCCTGGCTTAGAAGCTAGGCATGTATCAAACTGTGGGGCTATTGTTTTCCTTAATCCATTTCTTAAAGATCTAGTAACTCTTTAACTAGTGTTTGTGAGGACTTGCTCCCAGCCTGGTCCAGAACATGGAAAGTCAACCACGAACATGCAGAGCCAAGTTTGTACTGAACAGAGTTGAGGTGAGAGACAGATACCAATCCAACAACATAACTTCACAAGTGAGTGAAGAATATTGAACAGGGATGTTTAGTCACCATTCTCTTGCTGTAAAGAGACACCATGACCAAAGCAATGCTTATCAAAGAATGCATTTAATTGTGGCTGGCTTACAGTTTCAGAGGCTTAGTCCATTATCATCAGGACAGAGAGCACAACTGTACACATGGTGCTGGAAGAGCAGCTGAGAGCTACATCCTGATTAGTAGGCAATAGGCAGAGAGAGAGAGAGAGAGAGAGACAGAGAGAGAGAGAGAGAGACAGAGAGACAGAGAGACAGAGAGAGAGACAGAGAGACAGAGAGACAGAGAGAGACAGAGAGAGACAGAGAGACAGACAGAGAGACAGAGAGGCAGAGAGACAGAGACAGAAAGACAGAGACAGAGAGACAGAGACAGAGGCTGGACTTGGTGTGGGCTTTTGAAACCTCAAAGCCCATCCTCAGTGACACACCTCCTCCAAGAAAGCCACACCTCCTAATCCTTCTAATCCTTTTGGACAGTTCTAAACTGGTGTCCCTGGTGACCAAACATTCAAATATAAGAGCCTGTCCTATGGGGGCCATTCTTACAAAAACCACCATAGGGGATAAAGAAACACAGGAGGGCAATAAGATCTCTTAAGAGTGAAAAACAAAGGCACCTGTACTAGACTGGCCAGGAGTAAGGAGGGGCTGCAGGAGGTACTGAGACAATATGGTGTGGAGAGAGGTGCTAAGAGAGAAGAGGGCTACCCATCGGGGGCAGGTGAACCTAACTGAGGATTCAATCCATACCCAAATGCTAGCTAGGTACCGTTGGAATATCCCAAGCCAGGGACAATGTGATCGGGAACACCCTTAGAAGGATGGTCTATGGTAGCACCAAGAGCATGAAGTATGGAAGGGACAGTTAGAGAAGGAAGTGTAGGAAGACCAAATAAGTTGGAGGCCATGGTGACTGACCACACCACGGTGCTGCCAATGGTACAGAAGAACAAAGTGTCATTCATTTCTGATGGGCATATGAAATGGTGAGGTCACTTAGAAAACCAGTTGGGAATCTCTTATGAAAGACCCCACAGACTTGCCATGCACATCAACAATTACCCTCCTTGGTATTTATTTAAAGAAACTGAAAACCTGGACAAGGATGCATATATAATTTCCTGTTCATAATTTCCAAACCTTGGAAGACCCATGAATTAACGCATGCCTGCTAGTGCTCAGTTTGCCCCCTCCATTTGATACAGTCCCAAATCCCCTGCTCGGGGAATCATCCTGCCCGCAATTAAGGTGTCTGGAGGGCTGCCTCCTAAGTGTCAAGCAGACAATACCAATCATCACAAGGGAAGTCTGAACTACATGACGTTCTGAAAATGGGGAAGCTTTGAAGACAGCGAAAAGACCAGAGACCGGCAGGAAGGGGGTCAGGGAGGCTTGAGAGCTGAGAGACTGTGCAGTACATGATTGTGATGGTAGCTACCGTTTAAAACACAGAATGGGCAGCACTGAGTGAGTCCTAAGGTGAGCCTGCTCAGGGGTCATGATGCTTCAGCTGTGAGTTTTCGCTGAGTCTAATACACCAGTCAGATGATGGATGCTGATAACAGGAATGTGAGCATGCTCGGAGTAGTTGAGTGTGTGGGAAATCTCAGTGCCCTCCTCTTTGCTTCAAACACAAAACTGTGTTGTGTTTCTTTTTCTCTTCTTTTGTTATTTCTGTGAACTTTATATATAAGTACTGCATCTACATCACTCCCACCCTTTCCTGCCTCCAATTCCTCCTGTGACCTCTCGAATTCATGATATTTTAAAAAAAATTCAGATGTATTTATTTTACATGTAAAAGTGTCTTGTCTCCATGTATGCATGTGCACCGTGTGTGCAGATCTGAAGGAGGTCAGAAGAGGGAGTCAGGTCCTAAGGAAATGGAGTTACAGTTTTGGGCCACCTTGTAGGTGCTGGGGTCTGAGCCCAGGTCCTCTGCAGGAGCAGTAAGTGCTCCTAACTGCTGAGCCTTCTCTCCAGCCACCTGCTTTCTTTTGGAATTATTGTTGTTACGTGTATATGCATGTGTATCTAGTCAGTCAGTTAAATGAAAGGTTCTGAGGTAGGAGGGGTGTCGGGTAATCAGGGGAAAAAATGTTTACAGAGGTGGAACTGTCCAAACTAGAGCTTGAACAAATAGAAAGCAAGAGCAATAGGAAAGAACAGGTAGCAGGTCCAGCTACTTCAAGATGAGCAATGGTTTATGAAGAGGGTCTGTATGGGGTGCTAAATGCCTCCCCCCAAAAAGAACCACACTTGCTGAGGTATATAAAGTAAGGAGAGAAAGGAAGGGAAGGGTACTCCACACCACGTCCTATGACAAAGGCAGCTAATGGCAACAGGTAGTTCGTCGGGGGTGACAGGGTATGATGAAAATGTGGAAAATATCAGGTGAATCTGCATGGCAGCGAGGAGGAAGACAGGAAATTCACACTGGCACGGTGGGAAAGTGAGGATCCAAACTGTGCCACACAGCATGTGCGGGGAGACTCGTGTGAAGTAAATGTTGGAAGTCAAGCTAGCAGATTTAGTCATTTGATTTTCAAACCTCAGCTGGCCTATTAAATCAGCTTTTAGAAAGATACACTTTACATAAATTAAAGTGGGTCTATCTAAGTACACAGCTCGATGAAAGTTGACAATTTCATCTGCACCCACAAAACCACAACTAAAACTGAGTATCTCCTTCACCTGGAAACTTAGCTTGTGACCTCTTTGGTCAGCAAACAACATCCCTACCCAGCCCAACTCAGACAACCACTGATACGCTTTCTGCTGTTGCAGTTTTTCCTTTTCTAGAATTAATTCAACAGAGTATTTTTGAAATTCATCCACTTGTGTTAACTAAATCAGTAGCTTGTGCATTTATATAGCAAACCAGTGTTCCTCTGCATGGATGTATACCATACTTCATTTTTATTTATATATTTTTAAAATCCTTAAGTCTCTTAGTTTCATAGAAAATTGCCTCAGATACATATTTTCCATATATACACAGCCTACCTTCTCTATTTTAATTGTTACATATTTATTGAACGAAGAGCTGGGTTTTATAAAGCTTTCACCCCAGTGTCTCATGTACATTTGACCATCTGCACTTACAGTGTTGGTTACCTTTAATTGTCAGTTTGACACAGCCTAGAATCACCTGAGAGGAGAGTTTCCTTGAGGGACTGTGTACATTACACAGGCCTGTGGGCATGTCTGTGGGGAATGTCTTAATTCTATTCATTCATGTGGCAAGTGGGACAACTCAGCCCACTGTGGGTGGTACTACTCCCTAGGAAGAGCGTTTAAGACTTGAGAAACGAAGCTAAGCACAAGCCAGCAAGAAATGACTGTGCAAGCATTCATTCCTCTCTGCTCTTGACCGTGGTTCTGACCAGCTGTCTCAACACCCTTCTCCACCATGTGACCTGGAAGAGTGCACAAAAACAAACCCTTGCTCCCCTAAGTTGTGTGTTGTCTGAGTGTTTCATCACAGCAACAGAAATGAAAGGAGAATACCACCTCCCTCTCTACCCTTCAGCTATTCCCCTTCTCACTTAGTTCCCAGTTGGGAGGTGTTTGAGTTGGTTTCTGTTTGGGACAAGAAATAAAACTGTGAAGAGCATTTGTGTCCAAGGATCCGTGTGCATATGTGTTTTTATTTCTGGGCAAAAAAAAAAAATCGTAGGGGTAGAATTTTGGGACCCCATGCTAAGCATGGTGGGATACAACAAGAAACTGTCCATGGGTCCTCCAAGGACTGAAGCTCTTTGTATTCCCTTCAACAACTTACACACATTTCAATTGCTCCATATTCTTGTCAACACTTACATTGTTGGGGTCATAACCCCAGACACCATCGTACTGTGTAATAGTATTTCATTGTGTCTTTCGCTTTTACTTATCTGACGACTGATGACAGCAAGTCTCTTTTCCTTGGGCAGGGGTTTCAAGAGTTCTTTATGTCCCTTGAGAAACTGGGAGGCAGCACAGGCATTTAACTAAAACAGGAGCAGCAGAGCTGTTCTTAAAGTACATTCATAGGGGGCAGAAACAGTGAGCCTTGAATGGCTGGTTTCAGGCAGATTGAGAGCAATGGGAGATTGTCTGCTCTGCAGATACATCATGGAGGCCAAGCTAAGTATCAAATGTCCTAAAAAGTAGTGAGTTTTAAACTGTGTTAGAAATTAATTTAGTGGCTCCTGACCAAAAATTATCCCAAAGGGCGATGATAGAACAGAAAAACGTATTCCAGGCTCTGAGGTTAAGTTACATCCATGAAGATTCTTGTAGGATTCATAAATGCCATGCTGTTCATGAGGGCATACCTCTTCTTGAATTCTGGTACAAGGAAATACTGGAAGAAGAAAGAAGGCTACCGATGTACTCACCAACGTCACCCTGGAGAGGTGAGTGACTAAGGATTCGGACTCTGTCAGAGCTGGCTTCAGTTCCTGGCTGCTTCTCTTCACTAGCTATCTGGTCTTGGAAAAGTTGTGTGAAAGGCTGACTTTTCCTTCCTGTAAGTGTAGACTGGGAACAGGGACAACATTTAAGGCAGAGGCCTGTGCTGCTCTGTGCAGGGGTCCAGTGCCTCTCTCAGAACAGAAACAACCCTTCCCAAGCTCTTGGCTAGCTGGCGGACCTGGGCTAGAATTCCATACCAGCTCCTCTGTTGGGCAGCCTAATGACAACCAAAGCTACAAGCTTCACACAAGGAAAACGTATTAGTTACTTTTCTCACTTCTGTGGCAAAACGGCAGGGAAAAAAGCAGCTCATGGAAGGAAGGGTTAAGGAAGGAGGGCAGGCTCACATTTGAGAGCACAGCCCATCATGGTGGGGAAGGCATGGTGGCAGGAACATGAGGAGCTGGCCACATTGTGTGCTGGTTGGTTTTCTGTCAACATGACACAAGCTAGGATCATCTGGGAAGAAGGAACCTCAGCTGAGAAAATGCAGAAAATGCCTTCATAAGATTGGTCTGTAGGCAAGTCTGGGGGTATTTTTTTTTTTTTGATGACTGATGTGGGAGGGCCCAGCCCACTGTGAGTAAAGCCACCCCGGGCAGATGGTTCTGGTTTGTATATGAAAGCAAATTGAACAAGCCATGGTGAGCAGGCCAGTGTTTCTCCACGGTCTCTACTTCAGTTCCCGCCCTGGCTTCTCTGGTGATGAACTATGACTTGTTTTATCACAGCAAAAGAAACCTAACTAGAAGACACTGCATCTACAATGTGGAAGCAAGGACGGATGGGGCTCAGCTCGCTTTCTCCTTTGTATTCAGTCCAGGACCGAGAATATGAGATTGTTCTGCCCACTTTCAAGAGAGGTCCCCCTGTTCTGTTAGACACACCTGGAGACCCTGCAAAGACATCCAGATGTGTGTTCTGGTGATAATTCTACACCCCATCAAGTTGGCAATGAAGATGAACAGAGGATTAAGGGAAACTGTGCTTGGAAAGTTTGTAGTGTTGAGCCCAGGTTCTGTGTAAACACTGGCTGGCTTCATTTTTGCTTGGTAATCCTACCAGGGCAGAAACCATCTCCCACTTAACTGAGAAAATAGAGATGATATATGGGGCTCCCCTCAAAAAAACTTGTCTGGTGGAAGCAACCCAGATTCCCATTATTTGATAAAGAGTGACCTCTTCATATAATGGAATTTAATTGGATCGTTAAAAAGAATGGAGAACTGGTACATGCCACAAAAATGAATGAACCAATCCAAGCAAAGACAACTAGCCACAGAGGAGTTTATGATGAGGAAACATTCCAAAGAGAAAATCCGCTGGCCCCCAGCAAAGACTGACTTCCAGGGATGGGGTTGGGGGACGGTATGACCAACTCCAACAGCTTTCCAGTGATTAAACAGACATTGAAACTAGATGATGGTGAAGACCACATGGCATTATGAGTGCTTTGAGTATGTCAAGTCATGTGCTTTCAAGTGTTAAATGGCAGATTCTATGTGTACTTTACCACGATTTTTTTTAAAAAGGCCTATTCAACTTAAGGATTGTTTATGGTCCTTCCTCAAAAGCTGTTTCAGAGGAGAGAAAGGGAGAGGGTGATGGTTAACATTGTCAACTTGACAGGACTTCAGTCAGCTAGAAGACAACCTTTGGGCATGCCTGTGAGGGCTGACCTTGCTTAAGTTAACTGCAGTGGGAAGACTCTCCCCACCTCCCTTTAATTGTGCATGGCACCATCCCCAGGGCTGGAATCCTGGTGAATAAAGAGGAAAGCTAGCTGAGTATAGGCATCATCCCTCTCTGCCTCCTGGCTACAAATGTGAACAGCTTCCCCAAGCTTTTGCTGCTGTGACTTCCTCACCATGATGGTCTGTTCCTCCAACTGTGGGCCAAAATCAGTTCTTCCATCCTTAAATTGATTTCATCAGGCATTTTATCACAGCAACAGGAAAAGTAAAACTAAGGAAGGGGAAGAGATGGGTGGGGGTGGGGAGAGAGGAAGTGGGGGAGCTTGGGAGCACAATGAGAAAGATTGGCTCAAGAAGTGAGAAAGCTGAGGGAACACACTCCTGAGTAGAGATGGGGCATGCTTTGTAGGGAAGGAGATGGAAGGGAGTGACTGTGGCAGAGTCCCCCCCATACACAAAGATGTCCACTCATAAATATGTGCACACACACACACGGACACACACACACACACACACACGGACACACACACACACACACACACACACACGGACACACGGACACACACACACACACACACACACACACACACACGGACACACACACGGACACAGACACACATTCTCATGAGGGTCTGAAAGCTTTTTCAGGACTAGGCCCCCTGCTGAAGGAAGAGACTGTTGGAAGGAGCCTGAGCCATGAGAAGCCTCAGACAGCCATCTCCCGCCTCCTCAGATGGGACATGTGTATTGTTAGTGTTCCTAACAGAACAGGGATAATTGGACAGATAATTAATAATAATAATCCCTCCTGCTCTCTCTCCAGCAAGTATTTGGCTTGGCCCCAGGAGCCTGGGAGCTAAATAATTCTTTATTACAAACTGATTTAACAGTGAATGAATAGTGTTATTGGTATTCATAATTAGAGCCGATTTACCACTAACTACGCTACTGAGTGGAGCAGCCCTGTGTACATTCTGGAGCACAGGGTGACTTTATAAATGTTCTCCTCTGCTTTGCAGGCATTTGATCCCCTACCATGCATTTACTTTCTTGATTATGTCTGACCTGGGATTACTTAAAAGTCACTTTACCTTCTCAGAGGTGAGCTAAGCATGCAGCCTTCTCTAAAGCATTTTAATTCTCCCCAGTCTAATGAAAGTCAGCCTTATATTAACCACCTTTTAGCTTAGTTTAGTTGGTTGGTTGGTTGGTTTTTCTATACAATTACTTACAGTTTCAATGCTTTGAACTCACTATGTAGAATGGGCTGGCATTGAACTCATGTGATCCTCAGCCTCTGGGTGCTGGAATTACAGTCATGGTCCCAGCTTTACTGAACTATTTCTTTTTAATTACCTAATTGGGACTGGGAAGGTGGTTCCGTTGATAAAGTTCTTGCTGCACAAGTGTGAGGACCTGAGTTCAATTCCTAGTGCCGATGTGAATGCTGTGTGGGTGGGTGTAGGGGCCAGGCTGTGATCCTCAAACTTGGGAAGCAAAGACAGGAGATCCATGGAGCAAGTGACCTAACAGACAAGCTGAATGGTGACCTCTGGGTTCAAGTGAGAGGCCCTGCCTCGATATATAAGATGGAGAGTGATCAAGAAGATGTCTAATGTCAGCCTTTGACCTCCACATGCACACACATGCACACATCACACACACACACACACACACACACACACACACACTTGTAAAAAAAATTCCCTGGATGAATGAAAATTATTTAGAGGAAGAAAATATTAGCATGACTATAACAGTATTAATGAGTGTCTACCTAACAGGCCTTAAAGTATTCAGGCACTATTTGCTAGTCAATAATATTTAAATCTCCTTGCTTGGTATTCATCCAACAAACACTTTTTGAGCCATGTAGCAGGTGCAGAAGACTCCGAAATAAACAAGGCATTTCATCACTCCCAGGGAGACACTGAGAAAGCAGAGGAGGAGGACATAGAAATATGTATTTGCCCTCAAATTGAATAAATGTAAAGAAAAAGCAGTCACCTCAGCCTGCATTGAGGCATTCAACAAAAGTGTGCATGACAGCTACCTAAAAATATTGCCTTCCTTCTGTGGCTTGAAGATGTTTTACTCACAGATCCAACATAAATATCATCATTCATCTGTCCCCAGTCACCTCAGAGGTTCTCTGTATGAAATATTGACTTTTTGTTTTTTATTCATTATGACTATTTCATTGCATTGCCATTTTTCTTTATTTATTGACACATTCCAGCATCTTTCCATTGCCCTAAAAGAATTACACGAGTTGAAAAGTGCTACCGCTTCTGTGGGTGTAGAAAACACCTCAGATCCAAAGTCTGTACACAGAGCTTTGGGGACCCACAAGAGGACGACCCCAGCTGACCCCAGCTACAAGCTGCAGCAGAAGCCGCGGCAGGACTGAGGGTGCCATGTGGTGTGCAGCGTATATTTGTGGATGGTACCTGTTTCTCTCTGTCCCCTGACCTCTGAGTGACACAGGGCAGGCCCTCCAGGTTCAGGCTCCCCGGTAGCATTGGTGAGACGTGGGCAAATCATACGTGGGAGTGAGTTCTCTTTTCCCAGACAGACATTGCTCTCACTCAGTGTGCCTCATCTGGCTGAAAAGAGGCCTTTCACTCCTTTTTTTTAAAAACTGATATACAAAATAACAGGGTTCTCTGCAACATTTCTACATATGTGCATCATTGCACCTGCTCACATTCACCTCAAACATGGTGCCAGTGGGATGGTGAGGAAGAGCTGAGATGAAGCTGTAGCTCTGTGGTAGCACGTGGGAGGCCCTGGATTCAGCCGCCAGCCGTACAAGAGAAAGAGGGAGAATGAAGAGGAGGAGGAGGAGGAGGAGGAGGAGGAGGAGTAGGAGTAGGAGGAGGAGGAGGAGGAGGAGGAGGAAACAACTGAATTTGAGGGTCATCTCAATGCCATCATTGTTCATTTATTCAGGCATCAATAGTTAATGAGTGCCTACTGTTTACCAGGCTGGAAATACATTACTCTCTCTGGGTTGGGTGAATTTATAGTCTAAAAGGAGACAAAGATAAGAAACTAGTTAGCAGATAAAGCCCTGAGAGATCTGAAGTCAGCACAAGGTGGGGTGATGGGGAGGAGCAGGCACTTTGGATGGGGTGGTGATCCAATTAAGGCAGGTTGAAGCAAGGTGTCACCAGATTAGGACTGGGGACTTTGGCCAGAAGAGCAAAAGCATAAAAAAACAGGGTCCCAGCTACCCAGCAAGAGCTCCTCAAGAGACTCAGAAGAAAGCCTGAGTCTGCACAGCATTGATCTTGCCTTGACTAGTCAGAATTTCAGAGATTTTGTGGTTGTCAGGGACTAAGTTGCGTCCCCTAAATTCCTGTTGATGCTTTACTTCCAAATCCCTCAGAATTTGGAGACTCGGCCTTCAAAGCAGGGGTTAAATTAAAAGGAAGCTATTAGGAAAAGCCCTAGCCCAGCTTGACTGGTAAGAGAATACAGGACAGAGAGAGGCCCCTGGAGTGCCCCAGCACAGCTGACACACCAAGCCAACGTGCAAGCCAAAGAGGGAGACTTCAGAAGGAACTGCACTCACAGAGACCCTCCTCTTGGACTTCTGGCCTCCACACCTTCACAAAGTTCATCTGTATATGCCTGTTAGGGTTGTTTCTAAGCCACCCCAACATAGGAAGCACCAGCCTGAGACCACCCAAATCAAATTCTAATACTGAACCTTGAGTCCCATGCCCCGTAGTTGATATATTGTGCACACCAATAAACTTTTCTGGGGGTCAGAGAACAGAACAGCCACTATATTAAACATAGGTTTAGACAGTGGTAGCACACACCTTTAATCCTAACATTCTGGAGGCAGAGATCCCTCTGGATCTCTGTGAGTTCAAAGCCACACTGGAAACAGCTAGGCATGGTGACTCACGCCTTTAATTCCAGGAAGTGATGACAGGAAGCAGAAAGGTATATAAGGCATGAGGACCAGGAACTAGAGGTGCTTTTAAACTTTTAGCCACAGTTCAGTTGAGATCCATTCAGATGAAAACACAGAGGCTTTCAGTTTGAGGAAACAAGATCAGCTGAGGAATTGGCAAGGTGAGGTTAGCTGTGGCTTGTTCTGTTTCTCTGATCTTTCAGCGTTCACCCCTGGCCCCGGGTTTGTTTTTATTAATAAGACCTTTTAGAGATTTGTATTACAATGCCCCTTCTAGATTACTGAAGTCAGGAAGAGTGTGGGAAGAGTGGTCCTTACTGCAGCCAGACTATGTCCTTTAGGATGAAGTGGACTCTTGATAATTCCACAATGATGCTGCACTATAGCCTCTAAACTCGCTGGCTGTGGGTCAAGTTTGTTTCTTCATATTTTCTCTGCCTGACAAAGAAAAATAATTGACTGCTGTTGTTTACAGTAATGTCTCTGATACCCGAAATTATCACCTGATAAATTTTCAGTTTATTCCTTGAGCAAAAACCAACTCTCTTCTACCCTTTACCAAAGGCCATTTCTTAACCTTTTATTAATAGAATTATTTTTATAATTTTCAAAATGTTTCCCACCTTCTGGACCTGATGGCTCAGGCCTCTTATCGCAGCCACCTAAACAGCTGAGGCAGAGGATTGCAGATTTCAGGCAAGCCTGGGCAACGTAAGAGAGCCTATTTCAAAATACAAAGGAAAAAGGAGGATGCCACTTGGTGCTGGAACACTTTGCCCAGCACAGCACGTGTGAAGCCATAATTCAATCTCTGATAGACCACATGGGGTGGGGGTGAGAATGCTTTCCACCTTAGGGGATCCCAAATTGAATAATGACTAATTATACGGTCAAATGAAAAAACGAATCTCCTCTTCTTTTCCTCTCCCCTCTTAGTCATGAGTTTCTGTAGTTCATAAATCATTGCCTGCAAGAGAGGACAAAGAATCCGCGCACTGACTCGCTTCTGTCCTCCGTGGCTGGTGTATGAGAACTGAAGGGCTTTGGGCCCATGCAACTGTGCTGACTACAGAGCTCCACCTGGGTGTCCCTGCTGCCCGTTCATTTGTAAAGCTGGTCCACTTCCTGTGTCCTGACCACCTCACCTTTTACCTCAATCTTCTTTGCATCGCCTTTTATTATGAGGCTTTTTTTTTCCCTTTTGAATAGCAAGTTGTCTTGGGAAAGTTCAGTCCTGCGATTTACTCTCACATGTAGGGAGGGGGATCTGCAGGAAGATGAGTAGAGAGGAAACACTCTAACACAACTGTGTAAACAGCCAGTACCAGGGAAGTCAGGCTGGCCTTGTTTAATAAGCTACCTAAACATGTCTGGGCCCCGCCCTTCTCCTGCTCACACGTGTGTGCACATATGTATGTGTGTGTTTGTATGCATACATGGATAGTATAACATGAGTCTTGGCATATGTTCTTATGCGCAACTCAAGTATTTAACACACACAGGAGTTAATTTGGAGAAAAGAAAGGGGTTGGGGGGGAGGAGGTTTTTCAGACAGTTGCCTGTGCTTCCTAAGATACTGGAAGAACAACCTCCTTTCCTTCCTTCCTTCCTTCCTTCCTCCCTCCCTTCCTTCCTTCCTTCCTTCCTTCCTCCTTTCCTCCCTCCCTTCCTTTCTCTCTCTCTCTCTCTCTCTCTCATGTTTTTCTCTCCCCTTCTTTTCTTCCCTTCCCCCTCCCTCTCTCTCCCCTTTCCTTCTTTCCTCCCTTCCTGCCTCCTCTTCCTTCCTTCCTTTCTTCCTTTCTTTCTTCCTCTTTCTCTCTCTTTCTCTCCCTCTCTCTCCTCCCCTTCTTCTTTTTTACCTTCCTGCTCTCCTTTCTTCCTCTCTTCTCTCCTTCCTTTATGGTCCCTCTTTCCCTCCTTCCTTCTGTATTGGAGTTCAAGCCCATGGCCCTGCCTGCGCTAGGCAAGCACTCTACTATGGTGTTCCATCCCCAGCCCTACTACTGGAACACTTCCTCATGAGCCATAAACACTCCTGGAAGGGGAAAGTACCTGTGTAGGGGCATTTTCAGAGGTCTAAGCTTGATGCTACGCAAGCAAAACATCTATCTGAATGCCTGGTCTCAAGGACCAGGGCAACTGGTAGCTGACTCGGTGACAGTCCACCGAGCATGATCCTGTCAGTGGCCTAACATGTCTATAGGTGTTTCCATTGCAGGAGCTTGACAGAGACTCACAGAAGGCATCCTGGAAACCTCTGCCACCAACATTCTACCTCAGCAGGCCTGCCTGTGAGACTGTTCTGAGAGGTGAAGGGTGTTTGCCAGGGACTGGGAACAGTGTCTCCCAACAGGGTTTGGTGCTGATATTATGAACCTCATTAACTAACTGAAGAAACATGTCTGAAAGAGGCATCTTGACCTAGGACAGTATACCCTATCACTTTAGTAAACAGACCTAAGCAGTCAAGTGCTTACCAAGGAGCTCCACATCTATCCATGTGGCATCATTTCACACCCTCTTTCACTGGCCCTTCTGTCTCATCTCAGAAAAAGCATTCAAGAGCAGTGACTGGTCCAACCTACACAGTAGTGAGCTGGGATTCCAGCTCCAAACTTACCTCCTTCTGTTAGCTCTGACACTGCAGTGCCCTCAACAGGAAGTGTGCCTTAGCCTGGGACACCCAAGGACAGAGCAGCTGTCCATCAGAAGGGGCTGCTCTATATGTGGAAATGAGCACAGCTGTGAAAAAGGAGGGAGACAGGGGTGGGCGAGACGAAGGGAGCAGGAAGAGCAGCTTCTTTCTCCATATCCTGCAGAGCACCTTCCTGCCCTAAAGAGACAAGAACAGAGGGGTGAAGGCTCCATGCACACACAGGCTTGACCTCTCCACATTCAGTGAGCTCTGTGGAGGTTGTCTTCAGCAATGACAGCGACCGCCCTGCCTCACCCCCACTCTCAGTTTGCTGGGAACCATCCTCTGTCCTGGCGTCAGCCTGGGTTGTTAGGGGATCTCCACAGGACCCACTCAACAATTCAACCAAATGCAGTTCAGACCAGTCACTGGGAGACTTGCCTGTCTACAAGATGACCAGTCCAGACTCCATATCCTCCATCACTAGGAGTCCTCACTAGGGTCACCCTCATAGATTCCAGGAAACTTCCACTGCACTAGGTTTCCACACCACCCCCAAGTGGCCCCCAGTTCCAGCTGTCTCTCCCTGCACTCTCTCCCTCCATCCCATCTTCCCCAATACCTGATCCCTCCCACTCCTGTCGCCACCCACCCCGCCCACCTGTAAAATCTATTCCATTTTCCCTTCTCTGGGAAATCCATACATGAGCCCCACAGCAGCCATTCTCAACCTGTGGGTCGCGACCCCATTGAGGGAGTTAATCAACCTTTTTGTAGGTGTCGCAAATCATCAAATATTTACATTACAATTCATGATGGTAACAAAATTAGTTATGAAATAGCAATGAGATAATTTTATGGTTAGGGGCCACCACAACATGAGGAACTGTATCAAAGAGTCAAAGCATTAAGGAAGGTTGAGAACCACTACCCTGGAGCCCTCCTCTTTACCTAATCTCTTTGGGTCTATGGATTGTAGCTTCGTTATCATTTACTTAACTGCTAATATCCACTTAGAAATGAATACATGCCACATTTGTCCTTCTGGGTCTGGGTTACCTCAGGGTGATTTTTTTTCTAGTTCCATCCATTTGCCTGCTAATTTCATGGTGTCATTTTTTTTTTAACAGCTAAGTAATACTCCATTGTGTAAATGTACCACATTTTGTTTATCCATTCTTCTGTTGAGGGGCATTTAGGTTGTTTCCAGATTCTGGCTATTACAAATAAAGCTGCTACGAACATAGCTGAGCAAGTGTCCTTGTGGTAAGATGTATCATACTTTGGATACATGCCCAAGAGTGGTACAGCTGGGTCTTGAGGTAGATTGATTCCAAATTTTCTGAGGAACTGTGATATTGATTTCCACAGTGGCTGTACATTTTTTCACCCCTATCAACAATGGAGGAGTGTTCCCTTTGCTCCACATTTTCACCAGCATGAGCTGTCATTTGTGTTACTGATCTTAGCCATTCTGACAGGTGTAAGAGGGAATCTCCAAGTAGTTTTGATTTGCACTTTCCTCATGGCTAAGGATGTTGAACATTTCTTTAAGTGTTTCTTAGCCATTTGAGATTCCTCTATTGAGAATTCTCTGTTTAGATCTGTACCCCATTTTCACATTGGTTTATTTGGTATCTAGTTTCTTGAGTTCTTTATATATTTTGGATATTAGTCCTCTATGAGATGTGGAATTGGTAAAAATCTTTTCCCATTCTGTAAGCTGCCATTCTGTCTGATTGATAGAGTCCTTTACCTTACAGATGCTTTTCAGCTTCATGAGGTCGCATCTATTAACTGTTGTCTTAGTGCTGTGCTACCTTTTCTGTTCAGAAAGTCTTCTCCTGTGCCAATGAATTCAAGGCTACTCCCCACTTTCTCTTCCATCAGGTCAGAGTATTTGGTTTTATGTTGAAGTCATTGAGCCATTTGGAGTTGAGTTTTGTGCAGGGTGATAGATATGGGTCTATTTGCATTCTTCTACACCCAGTTTGACCAGCACCATTTGTTAAAAATGCTGTCTTTTTTCCAGTGGTTTCTTTTTCTGGCTTCTTTATCAAAAATCAGGTGTTCATGGGTGTGTGAATTTATGTCTGGATCTTCAGTTCAATTCCATTGATCAACATATCTGTTTTTATGCCAATACCATGTGATTTTTTTACTACTAAAGCTCTATACTACAGCTTGACATTAGGGATGGTGATACTCCAGTAGTTCTTTTATTGTTCAGGATTGTTTTAGCTATCCTGGGGTTTTTATATTTCCATATGAAGTTGAGGATTGTCCTTTCAAGATCTGTAAAGAATTGTGTTGGAATTTTGATGGAGATTGCATTGAATCTGTAGATTGCTTTTGGTAGGATGGCCATTTTTACTATGTTAAGTCTACTGACTCATGAGTGTGGGAGATCTTTCCATCTTCTAATATCTTCAATTCTTTTTTCAAAGACTTGAAGTTTTGTCATACAAGTCTTTCATGAGCTTCATTAGAGTTACCCCAGGATATTTTATATTATTTAAGGCTATTATGAAAGATGTTGCTTCTCTGATTTCTTTCCCAGTCCATTTGTCATTTGTATAAAGGAGGGCTACTGACTTTCGTGAGTTAATTTTGTATCTTGCTACTTTGCTGAAAGTGTTTATCAGCTGTAGGTGTTTCCTAGTACTATATTGAATAAACTGGAAAAGAGTGGACAGCCTTGTCTTGTTCCTGATTTTAGTGGAATCCTTTTTGCGTTTCTCTCTGTTTAATTTGATGTTGATGTAGGCTTGCTGTAAATTACCTTTATTATGTTTAGGTATTTCCTTTGTGTCCCTAATCTCTCCAGGAATTTTATCATGAAGGGGTATTGGATTTTTTTCAAAGGCCTTTTCTGAATGTAAAGAGATGTTTTCTTTTTCTTTCAGTTTGTTTATATGGTGGATTACATTGACTGATTTTCATATATTGAACCATCCCTGCATCTCTGAGATAAAGCCTATTTGATCATGGTAGATTTTTTTTTTATGTTCTTAGATTCGGTTTGCAAGTATTTTATTGAGTATTTTTGTACCTATGTTCATAAGGAAAATTGGTCTATAATGTTCTTTCTTTGTTGAATCTTTATGTGGTTTGGATATCAGGGTAACTGTGGCCTCATAAAATGAATTGGAACAGAAGGAAATGCAATGTTCCTTCTGTTTTTATTTACTTGAGTAATTTGAGGAATGTTACCATTAACTCTTTTTTGAAAGTCTGGTACAATTCTGCACTAAAATCATCTGGTTTTGGTTGGAAGACTTTTAATGACTTCTTCTATTTCAGTAGCGGTTATAGGTCTATTTCAATTGATTATCTAATCTTGATTTTACTTCAGTAAGTAGTACCTATCAAGAAAATTATCCATTTCTTTTAGATTTCCAATTAGGTGGAGTACATGTTTCTGAACTATGTCCTTGTGATTCTCTGGATTTCCTCGGTGTCTGTTGTTATGCCCCCTTTTCATTTCTGATTTTGTTAATTTGGATAGTCTCTCTCTGCCTTTTAGTTAGTTTGGATAAGGGTTTGTCTATCTTGTTGATTTTCTCAAAGAACCAACCTTTGTTTCATTGATTCTTTATAGTGTTCTCTTCATTTCTATTTTATTGATCTCAGCCCTGAGTTTGATTATTTCCTGCCATCTACTCCTCCTGGGTGTGCTTATTTCCTTTGGTTTTAGAGCTTTCGGGTGTCCTGCTAAGTTGTCAGTGTGAGACCTCTCCATTTATGTAGGCTCTTAGTACTGCAAACTTTCCTCTTAGCTTGCTTTTGTTGTGTCCCATAAGTTTGGGTATGCTGTATATTTATTTTCATTGAATTCTAGAACATCTTTAATTTCTTTCTTTATTTCTGTCTTGACCCATTTTTCATTCAGTATAGAGTTGTTCAGTTTCCATGAGTTTATAAGCTTGCTGTTGATTATATCCAGCTTTAATCTGTGGTGGTCTGATGGGATGCGGGGAGTTATTTCAATTTTCTTGTATCTGTTGAGACTTGCTGTGTGTCTGAGTATGTGGTCAGTTCTGGAGAAAGTTCCACTAGGTGCTAAGAAGAAGTTATATTCTTTTGTATTTGGGTGAAATGTTCTGTAGATATCTGTTAGGTCCATTTGGTTTATAATGTCTATTAGTTCTATTATTTCTCTGTTTAGTTTTTGTCTGGAATACCTATCCATTGGTCAGAGTAAGGTATCAAAGTTTCCCACTGTCATGTGAAGGTAAATATGTGATTTAAGCTGTAGTGGTGTTTCTTTTACAAAAGTGGGTGCCCTTTTAAGATATTAAGAATTGAAATGTCATCTTGATGGATTTTTCCTTTGATGAGTAGGAAATGTCCTTCCCCATCTCTTTGATTATTTTTGGTTTGAAGTCTATTTTGATAGTTATTACAATGGCTACACCCACTTGCTTCTTAGGTCTGTTTTCATAAAATATCTTTCTCTAACCTTTTATCCCGAGGTCATGTCTATCTTTGATGTTGAGGTAGGTGTGTTTCTTGGACAAAGCAGAAGGATGGATCCTGTTTTTCTATCCATTCAGTCAGTCTGTGTCTTTTTTAATTGGGGAATTGAGATTGTTGATATTAGAAGATCAATAACCAATGATTGCTGATTCCTGTTATTTTGTTGTTCTTGGTGATGGTGGTAGTGGTGGTGGTGTGTGGGTGTGTGTCTGTGCGTTTCCCTTCTTTTGGTTTTGCTGGTGTGAGATTATTTATTTCCTGTGTTTTCATGAATGTAGTTAATATCCTTAGGTTGAGTTTACCTTCTAGCACCTTCTGTAGGGCTGTATTTGTATATAGATTTTGTTTAAATTTGACATTATAATGAAATGTCTTATTTTCTCCATCTATGGTGAATAAAAGTTTTGCTGGGTATAGTAGTCTGGGTTGGCATCTGTGGTCTTTTAGAGTCTACAGCATATCTGTCCAGGCTCTCTAGCTTTTAGCGTTTCCACTGAGAAATCAGGCATAATTCTTATAGGTCTGCTTTTATACGTTACTGGGTCTTTTTTCCTTGCAGCTTTTAACATTTTCTTTGTTCTGTATGTTTGATGTTTTGATTATTATGTGACATGGGGGCTTTCTTTTCTGGTCCAATCTATTTGGTGTTCTGTAAGCTTCTTGTACTTTTATAGGCATGTCCTTTTTTAGGTTGGGAAAAAAATTCTTCTATGATTTTGTTGAAAATATTTTCTGGGCCTTTAAACTAGGGTTCTTCTCCTTCCTCTATTCCTATTATTCTTAGGTTTGGTCTTTTCATAGTGTCCCCGATTTCCTGGATGTTTTGTGTCAGGAGTTTTTTTAGATGTAACATTTTCTTTGACTGATGTATTTCTTCTATTATATCTTCAATGCCTGAGATTCTCTCTTCCATCTCTTCTATTTTGTTGGTGAAGCTTGCCACTGTAGTTCCTGTTCAAATTCCTAAATTTGTCATTCCAAGAATTTTCTCAGTTTGTGTTTTCATTATTGTTTCTATTTCCATTTTCTGGTCTTGAACAGTTTTATTCATTTCTTTAACTATTTGTTTTTTTCTTGGCTTTCTTTAGTGATTTATTCATTTCCTTCAATTGTTTATTTATGTCTTCCTGGATTTCTTTAAGGGGCTTATTCATTTCCTCATTAAGGGCCTCTATCATCTTCATATAGCTGGTTTGAAGGTCTTTTTCTTGTGCTTCAGCTGTGCTGGACTATGCAGGGCCTGCTGTGGGAGGACAGCTGGCTCCAGTGCAGACATATTGTCCTGGCTGTTATTGTGTTTTACACCAGCATCCAGGCATCTGGATTTGGGGTGATTATAGGTCTGGGTGCTGGTTTCTGGGAGGGCAGGAGGGGATAATCTGTGGGATCCACAGGAGGCATGGACTGGGGAAAGGGAAGCTGCAACTGGTATTCTGTTGCAATGCTAGGAATAAGCCTGAGATTGGGCTGCTAAGGGAACAAAGAGCTACACTTTTATTTTTAATCAAAGCGTAATAATTTTATGTATTTATAGGGTACTGTGTGACATTTCAATGCCAGTATGCAGAGTAAATGATCTAGGTAACTGGTTTATCCATCCAAACATGTATCAGTTCTCAATGCTGGGACCACTCAGCGTCCTCTCTATAGGTGCCTTTGAGATCCATAATTAATTGCTGTCAATCACAGCTGTCCTCTTTCATGCATGCTCCCCAGCTAGAAACCCAGATTCTACTCATCATTCTGTCGGGTGTGCTTCAGTGAATGTGGATTCACTGTTTTAGCAATGTTGTGTTTCATAAGGCTGAAGTATCACTACAGCCAGCCATTCCGGAGCGGCCACTGCTTCAGATGGCAGATTTTAAGTGGGTCTTAAGTCACATACAGGGGGTGAGAGGGCAACCCGGACACTTCTGCTCTCAGGAAATGAAAGTGAGGGACCATGGGGCATCCAGGAGAAGTTAGCAGCCGAGGCGGCTCCCGTGAGGACAGTGTAAGTGTAAATGAGTGGATGTGCCTTGTCATCCAGCTTGTGAGAAGAAATGGGAAAGTATCAGGCAAGGTTATAGAAGGGAAAGAATGCACAGAAAAAGGAATAGGGAAAGATGTGGGGAGGAAAGGAAGGAAGCAGATCAAAGCAATCTTCGAGGCCTCTAAAGAAAGGTGGGAGGTTTATCCGTCTGCCTCTCGGCTCAGGGTACATTCTTCAACTGTCATGAGGCCATCCTGGACTGTGTCCCAAGGTAACATTTACCTACACTAGAAACTCTTTCAAAGTTCAGTTTTATATGTATGTGTTCAGTTCTGTTTGGCTAACTTATGGAACGTTTATTGAGCCTCATAGTGTGCCAAGTATATTCCATCCATTTATCTATTAAACTCACCCATACTGATGGCTCATGTCTGTAACTCCAGAACTCAGGAGGCTAAGACAAGAGGATTGCTTTGAGTTCAAGTCCAGCCTGGGAGACATGGTTTCTGGGTGGGGGAGGAGCAAACAGAGGTAAAAGGGGATTAATACCATCGACTTTAAACATCTCTGTGGCATGTATGTGTGTATCTAGCTTTCAGTAATAACGATAATTATCAAGCACTTCTGCAATAATGCTGGCACTTTCCCAAAGACATGACATTTATTCACCTCAGTAAATCATAAGCAGCTCTGGGGAGCTGTTACCAAGCTTCTTAGGAGAAGAAGACAAGTTGGGAGGCAGGAGGACAGCCGCCCTTGCCTGAGGCCCCCTAGCCGTTTGAATGGTTGAGATGGGCTGGGAGGCAGTCTGAGCCTCCAGGGCTGGGGACTGCATTCTCTATCTAGCTGGCAGCCCGCACAGGTTCATTTTCTGCTCTCCCCCCTCCCCCCCACTCCCATGCCTGGTGCTTGTCTCCTGGCACCGCCTGCCTCACCGTCAGTGGTTCTCTGTTGGCTCCCGCTGGACGCCTGCACGGTGGGGCAGTGTAAGCAGGGATCCCTTGGTGCCGGCTGAGGACACACTTTAATTAAGGCGGGCTGCACTGAAGAATGAAACTGGCAGGAAGCAGCTTCTCAGAGCCCCCTTCTCTGTATTCCCAGGCCTGCCCATCTGCACAGCAGTCCCCAAGCAGCTGGAAGGCAGACACAGTGCATGGTGGCCTGGCCGACCCTTCTCTTCCAGTTTTAATTAAGCCAGCAGGTTGAGCGCCCGCGCCCGCGCGCGCGCGCGCACGCGCACACACACACACACACACACACACACACACACACAGCCAAACTGGTTTCACACGGATTTGCAGTTCTGTGTTTATTGTCACCCCGATAGCTGTTTCACAGCACTTGGAGGGAGGCCCATGGAGTAGAACCAGGAACCGATTCCACACAGCCCCACAAGAATAAAACCCAAACAGATCTATAACCAGGAAGGATATGAGCCTCTGGGCTTAACTGTGAGAAGTTCTCAGTTAGATTAACCTCTGGGCATGCCTGGGAGGGGTGCTCTTGATCACAGTAACTACAGTGGGAAAATCACCCCGAACATGGGTGGCACCTTCCTGTAGCAGCCCAGATACTGGAAGGTCCATGGTCAAGCTCTTGCTTTTTGTCTCCCTGCCTTGGCGTCTCCCTGGCTAGTTTATCCAGCCAGTCGCTGCTGTCACCAGCTACTACTATGCTGTCCTTCACTACCATCAGATCACAGACTCCTCAGCCTTCCAACACAGACTGAGGGCCAGCGGACCTCTTCAGTGGTTCTACGGACTTTTGACGCCAGATTGGACTGTGAAAACACGCGGCCTAGTACTGTTCCTCCAGAGAACACTGACTAATATGGGACGCAATTCAAATTTAGTTCAAGTGGTTACTAAGGTAAATAAAACTGCCAAAAGATCACTGAAGACTGAGAAGAAAACAAATGCTGGTACAGGCTGTGTCCCTTGTCCAAAATGCTTAGGACAAGAGTATTTCAGATTTTGGAGTTTGGAGGAATCTGGGATATTTGCCTAGACTTTATAGGTTGAGCATCCCTAATCAGGTAATCCAAAACAGAAAACACTCCCAAACTCCCAGTGCTTCAGAACCTGACCCTTCAAAGTTTCAGAGCAGAAGGTCTTACAGAATGCACCGTAAGTGTAATAAGCGCAGACCTTCTGCATGCTGACGCAGCCTGTACCTGACAACATTTGGACCTGGTCTGAGAAAGCAGTTGTTTTTAGGTAAATTAAAATTCCATTTCCTTGAAAACCTTCCATGATTCAGACCCTTTTTTTCTCCCCAGTTAGCCTCAGGAGTCAAGGTTAGGCACAAGTAACTTAGAGAAAGGGATTGAAACAGGGTTAGCCGGACGGTGGTGTTGCACGCCTTTAATCCCAGCACTCAGGAGGCAGAGGCAGGCGGATCTCTGTGAGTTCGAGGCCAGCCTGGTCTCCAAAGCGAGTTCCGGGAAAGGCGCAAAGCTACACAGAAAAACCCTGTCTCGAAAAACCGAAAAGAAAAAAAAAAAAAAAGAAAAAGAAACAGGGTTATGCCAAGGATGAGTGCCCATCGTCTATTCCCCCTTCCATCTTACGAAAGGAGAATTCAAATCTTTTGATTTGTCTAATGTATTTTGGCAGCCTGTGCTCTTAGCTTCTCCTGCAAAGCTGCCAGGATCCAGGACAATGCCCCAGTGCAGCCATAACTCCTTACCCTACACCTTTTTAAGCCTGGCCTCCTCCACACAGTTGTTAGTGAGTAGAGAAACCAGGCTGTATTTTAAGATGTTCTTATGTAGTTCTATCAACAAAATGGGTATACTGCAGAGAAGCAGCATTTTAAAGGATCAGCACCGGGTGAGTCATTCCTAAATCCCCAAGTCCTAAGGACAGACACAGTGACTTGAGGACCGAGAAAGCCTTCAGGCACATGTTTCATAGAACAGATTGTACTTCTTGAATTTCAACGTGGCAGGCTCTCTGTGCTGCCATGCTGCTGTCACCAAACAAGATGCTTGTCATAAAAAAGAAATACGCGTTGACTGCTGAGAATGTCGCCTTGTTAATGGCTGCTTCCTGCACTCTGTAAAACACTTCACTGGAATGTTGTCACCTGTGCTGAAAGATATTCAGACTTTCTTACCTAAATTGTCTTGCCAAAGATGTTCAGAATATGCTAATGCCACAAATCCCTAAATAAAAAGCCAGCTTAACAAGCTCCAATTCCTAAAATTTAATATAAGAATAAAATACTAAATCCCTGGCATCTGTGGCTCAGCCTTTGCCAGTGAGTCATGAGGTAGTTCTCTTTAATATCTCCAGTATAGTTAGTTAGCAAAGACTGTGTAAAATGGCAAATGGTTTATACTTTTCATCTGAGAATACACAATGGATGTGCGATATTGCTAGATGTTGAAGCCTGTGGTGCTGTGGAATAATGCTTTTGTACACTGGTTTAATAAAATGCCAATTGGCCAGTAGCCAGGCAGGAAGTAAAGGTGGGATAAGCAGACAAGGAGAATTCTGAGAAGAGAAAGGCTGAGTCAGGAGATGCCAGGCCACTGTCCAGGGAGCAGCATGTAACGACACACAGGTAAAGCCACGGAAAATGTGGCGACATATAGATTAACAGAAATGGGCTGAGTTTAAGTGTAAGAGCTAGTCAGTAGTAAGCCTGAGCTAATGGCCAAGTAGTTATAATTAATATAAGCCTCTGTGTGTTTACTTGGGTCTAAGTGACTACGGACCTGGTGGGACACAGAAAAACTTCCAACTACTCTGTTGGGGATGATGGGCAGGAATTCTACAGCAGGGTCTGTTGTGCTGGGCACAGAGGTAGAGCACACCTGTGAGAACACTTGGACCTCCTTTCTGACCCTAACCACTCTGTCCCTGGAGCTCTGGTTCTGCCCATTCCGGGCCTTTTTAGGATTTTATTCTTTGTTATTTTTTTCTTCGCAGTGCTGGAGACTGAACCCAGGACTTCATGCATGGGAGTCAAACACTAGACACTGAGTTCCATCCCTAGCCCTGTGAGAGGAACCCATGCCTCCCAGCATCATCAGTTTGCAGTTCTTGAAAAGAACCCTTGTCCCACAGTATTCCTTCAGGGTCTGCCTTCCAGAGTTCTGAATAACACGCACCCCACTCAGACACAGCAGGGATTTCTACCTACAGTCCCCATCAATGCACCTCACCTTGGTCACCAACACTCAACCCTGGAAAAACTGCCTAACCATGATTACCATTAATGCATCTGGACATTTGCTGTCAAGTTTGTATTTTCTGTGATATCTAAAAGGTAAAAAGCATCTATCCATTGCCTACTACACAAAATCCAAGGTGCCACCAGAACCCTTCACAAGCTAAACTACCAGGGCCATTCCCCATGCTCACCCTGGATGAATCGCCACGGTCTTCTGCTAAATTGGTCTACGCTCTACTCCCTGATAAAACGTACTTTTGCCAGATCACAAAGTCAATCTATATACTCAGCTCGACTGGATCTAGAAGCACACCTCTGGGTGTGTATATGAGGGTGTGTCCAGAGATGCTGAGCTGGTCAGAGAAGACTCTTCCTCTGTATGGGTGGCATCACTCCGTGGGCTGGGGTCCTAGACTGAATAGAAAAAAGGAAATGCGCTGAGCACCAGTATCGTCTCTGCTTCCTGACTGGGCTGCCTCCCCCTCCCTTTGCTCTGCCTCCCCGACCCCCACAGTACTCTGTGTCCTCAGACTGTGGGCCAAAATAAACTAGGTTCTTTACGTTGCTTTTGTCGGTGGTTGTAACAAAATTGTCACAGCAATGAGAAAAGTAATTAATAGATCCATGATATCTACTCCTGACCCATCTTTCTCCTCCAATCATCTCCTATTCATTGACTCAAAACCAGTTCTTCCATGAGAAGCCCGCTTCATACCCCTTCTCCTGCAGACAGATCCATGTCAGCTACAAGGGCCACTGTCTTTGCTGAGGAGACTTCTAATATAACCAAAGCCTCTTCCTGGCATGTCTCGTCTGCTGTATTGCCAGAGTACTCTTTCGTAGAATGCTTTCTCTATTTGACACAGGATAAAGTGGGACAAAGCAGGATTTAATTTATAATGGGCCTTAGTCACCAATAAGAAAAGAAAAGAGCAGAATTGTCAAAATGTATTTTCAAATCAAATAAAATATATTTTAATATAAACTTCTACAGCTCTCTATCCTATAAAATGAATGGACTCCCCTTTCTGCTTCCCCTTGCTCAGCTAACACAGCCAGGGTAATGACTTTATGTGCACTCATGCACACACACACACACACACACACACACACACACACACACACACACTTCTTAGTTCCAAGAAGGCTAAATAAAAATGAAACCTCAGGAGAATAAGTGTTGTATTTTATAAATGGCTCGGCGGTGGCCTTGGCAGGTGGAGCCAAGCCTCAAGGCGGAAAGTCATTCACACCATGCAGATGGCACTCACATTGAAAGTTTTATTAAGGGGGGGAGGGAGGAGGGAAGAAAGAGAAAATGGGTGGGGGCTGAGGAGAGAAGAAGGAGAAGAGAAAGAGAAGGGAGAAGAAAGAGAGGAGGTGCACGTGACCCTGGCAAGAGAGAGGGAGAGAGAAAAGGGTGAGGGTTTTTTTCTTGAAGGGGACTTTGTACCTGTGCATAGAGTCTATGCATCCACGCAGTGCAACGACATGGTGACCTGGGCTGTCTAAGTATTTGCCTGGGTTAGCAATTGCATCCTGCCAGATCCCCCAGGGGCAGGCCAGGTATTGTCTAAATGCTAACAATAAGCACATCTAGTGGTCAGATCTTGGATGCTAAATACCATCCTCCACTCAGAGGAACCAAGGCCCTTGGGAAGGAGTGAACTGCAGGATTTACACAGGGAAGGAAGGTAGATTTAATGCTAAAAAGGGAGGAACTGACCCAAGACTCGTGAGGAAACCTGAGGACCTGAGATCAGATCCCCATGTAAAAGCCAGCAATGGTGATGCATGGCTGCAACCCCAGTGCAGGGGTGGGTCAGAGACGGGTAGATCCCAAGGGATTCCAGACCAGCCAACCTATCAAAAATGGTGAGTAACATATTCAGTGAGAGAAAGAACGGAAAAGCATTTGAGAAAGACTTACACGCACCTGCATGGGTAAATGAACCTGCACACACACACACACACACACACACACACACACACACACACACACCAAAATTATAGGATCGTATCAGTGTTACTTTCCCAACTTAAAAATAAACATTTTTGCATGTGTCTGTGTGTGGTGTGTGTGTATGTGTATTTTCATGTATGTGGGTTCATATATATGTGGGAGTATGCACACATGTGTGCACACATGCATATAGAGGTTCAAGGCTGACATCAGGAGTCTTCCTTGATCATTCTCTATCTTATTCATTGGGGCAGGATCTCACAATTGAACCCTGAGCTCACCCTTTTGCCTAGTCTAGCTAGCCAACTTGCTAGTGCTGGGATTACAAAGGAGCTACCACACCAACCCAACATTTACATAGTGCTCTCGTCCCCACACTTGTGTGGCAAGTCACCACTAAGCCACTTTCTCAGCCCTACCTTTCCAATTTTGAAGACTACTGTGGTTACACAGGATGAAGGTCTTTAGGATTTGTACCTTGGAGTATCAAAGATGAGTAGAACATCATATCAGCAGCTTATTCCAGAGGTATGTGCATTCTCATCAATATACATACCCATGAAGCAGGAAGAAAGACAAATGGTCAAATGTTAATACTGTATCAGAGAATTGGGAATTGGGGAATAAAGGAGTGAGTTTGGGAGTCCTTTTTTGAAATATTATTTCAAAAAATATTAGGGAGTTCTAGTTTAATGAAGTCTAAGTTGGCCCAGAGCTCATGCTTTTCAGCTGAGAGTCCAGCCCCTTTCACATTCCATAAATTGGAGAAAGGTCAAAGGCAGAACAGTGACGTGACTGAGGATCCACCAGCACACCGGGGACTTAGTGTCATCCTGGCTGTGCTGCTGTCCCACCCTGTGGGTCTCTTGGGATCCTGTCTGCTGGAGGCCATAGGGATATACAGCAGGTGACAACTAGTATTCAACAGGTTGACCCACTAGATGAATAACTCTCTGATGGGGAGCCCCATTTGGCAAAGACCATGGGGTCACTGACTATAGAAGGCTGGTTGCTTCTGTCTGTAGTTTTTCTCATGTACCACTACATTTCTTCCCTAAGAACTGCTATGGGTGTTTTCTTACTTTCCTACTTTCCCTAAGAACTGTTTGTGTGTTTATCTCATCTATGTATTCCATCTATTGGGCACATTTACAGCTGTGGATGGTCAGGAAGATGATTTCTGATTAACCTGTATAATTTTGATGGATAGAAATAATACGAGGCTATTTTTCCAACTCAAACTAACATATAAAAATGACAGTATTCTCAGCTACAAAGTCAGCTTTTTCAAATCCAAAATAGATTAGTTGCTCCTGGAGATGAATTGCTCAAGGGTAACTTCCCAGGTATCTGTTTGTTGAACCGAAGTCAGGCTGATAACATTAAGACATAAACTCCCACCAGGCAGTGGTGGCACATGTCTTTAATCTCAGTAATCAGGAGGCAGAGGCAGGAGGATCTCTGTGAGTTCAAGGCCAGCCTGGGCTACAGAGTGAGTTCCAGGAGAGGCACAAAGCTACACAGAGAAACTCTGTCTCAAAAACAAAACAAAACCAAAAACAAAAAAAAGACATAAACTCCCTGCAGTAATTAACTTTCTGCATTTACTCCTAGCCTCAAGATCCAGCCAACTAACTGTTGATTGTTTAAGTCTTGAATTTCAATGTCACTCTCTGTCTGGGAATGCTAACCACTTAAAGATATGTGCTTACTTTATTTACCATGGCTGGTCAGCCCAACTTCCCTTTTCTTGCTGTGTGAACCTTGCATGGATCAGAATGGCTCTGTTTCTTATTGTTTACTCAAGAAATGCTTTATGACTCTGAAATGTAACTCATACTTATTCAGAGTTTTTGCTGTGGAGACAGAGATATGTATGTAGGGCAGAAATGTGTGTGTAGAGGAGAGTGAGTGAGTGAGTAAAGAGTGAATGAGTGAGTGAATAAAGAGTGAGTGAATGATGTAGTAGTGTGTGAAGGAATGTAGCAGAGTAGAGAGAAGAAATGTGTTTAGATGAGAGATGTGGAGTTATGTAAAAAAAGAGATGTAACTGTGTGTAGAGATGTGGAGCTGCAGGAGAGAGATGCATGCATGTAAAGAGAGTTATGTAGTAGTATGTAAAGAATGTGTTGTGTGGAGACAGATTTTCAGAAAGAGATTTTTCAAGATGAACTAAAAGAGAAAGTTACCATCAGAAAGTATGTGTTTCCTTATTTACCCCTCAGATAGAAAAGTCCAGCCCTCGCTGCATTCATAGATTTTTTTTTTGCAAACCCTTCTTGTATATTATTAAAGGACCAGCCTTAATAATATACTTCCCAGGGGCCCAGAAGAGAAACTACAAATGGCAAGAATTATTTTCAGGAAATGAATCTAAGTACACCAAGCTCTTTATCCACCTACTTTATTCCTCAGGGATAAAATCCTGTCTACACAGCTTCAGTTCTGTTCTCATGCCTAGCTCCTTTCTTGTCTGATTTCTCTCTGCCTTTATCTACTGTTCCCTCTAAGCTCTATCTTAATTCTCTCATCTCAATTCTGCCTCATCTGGGTCCTTCTCATCTCATTCTTACCCAGCTAGTACTTCCCCATCTGGCTCTTCCTCATCTTCCATCTTGTTCACACATTCTTTACTCCTATCTTCCTCTCTGTATCCTTATACCTCTAATTCCTCTCAAGTCTCTGAGGTGTTCAGTTATAAACCCAAGCAATAGTGATCTTCTTTCAGAGCAAGGTCACCAGGCTTGAATTCTTATGGGGTCATAAAGGCAGGTAGAATTCTCCTCAGGCAGTGACCATCAGTCTTTCTTTTACAGCCTGGACATGGTTAAAGGAGGAGATCAATAGAGAGCTAATAATCAGGTAGTATATCAAGAAGGGGATCTATGTACTCAGTCTACATTCCTAGAAGTGGTTAGGTAAGAAATTAGGAGTCTATTAGTAAGGCTGTAAGGAAGGAGGGCCTCACCCTAAATTGCACAAAAAATAAAGCTATCCACCTAACTTAAGAGACAGGTGTTGTTTCATTTGGCCTTGGATGCTTAAGCCTGTTCTTAGAGAGTACAGAAGTATCTCTGATAAGATGCTTTCGTTCCTCCGGGGGGATGGTCCTGGCCGGATGCTGCCAATGACAATAATTACAGGGAGGCTTGAACTAGGGTTCTGGCTGTGCATAGCTGTCAGCGCACAAGGTTATCTAAATATTCCATAAGTAGAGGGGAAATGGTGCCCAATAAATGATGGGAAAGCTACAATGGCACATGAGAAACTCATAGCAGGAAACGGCTGATAATCAAAAGTCAAATATCACCAAGGCTCCTTGAGCCTCAGCCTGACCTGGAAGGCCCTTGGCTTCTTCCAGGTATTAGCTTTGTCATAATCAGCTGAAATCCTGCATTATATATTTCTGCGGCTTGTAGCATACCCTGGAGGTGCTCTTGGAGCAGGCTTTCCCAAAGGCCACCAATACCTGTTGTTTTCATTTCTCTCCTCTGGAACTTGGAGCAAGAATGTTACTTCACTATCCATGGTGACTAAAAAGGATATAAACCAATTAAAGTCAGAGTTTTCATTTTCCTGCTGATTTTTGTTTAATTACCAGACTTAGGTGTTATGGTGTTGGTGGAGCAGTAATCTAGATTACTTCCATTATTAAACATCATTTCTTTAAGTACTGATACTCCAGCGGTTTAAAATAGAACAATGAACCTCTAATAAATTCTTAAGCAATCCATTTTTTAAATAATGGGGCTGGAGATAAGTCAGCAGTTAAGAGTACTTGATCTTCCAGAGGATCCAGGTTCAGTTCCCAGCACCCATGTGGCAGCTTTACAAACCAGCTGTAACTCAAGTTCCAGATCCGACGACCTCTTCTAATCTCCAAGGTCACCAGGCATGCACATGGTGCACAGACATACTTGCAGGCAAAACAATCATAAAATAAATAATTTTTCAAAATAAGGTTTCTTTTTTTTTTT